>BJCM01012525.1:3440-29686 GCA_018326385.1 Flaveria bidentis
TCTCTCTTCTTCTCTCCCTTCCTTGCCAGCCTTAGAGTTCTGGGAAATAGAAACAGACTACCTAGCTTACAAAAACTGAATAAAAGCAGATATTATAATAAGTACCTTAGATTTCCGAAGCTCCGGAGTAGTTTTTAAGACACTCCAATTACGTGTGATATTTTCATCATCCCCAAATTTACCTTCATCATCACTATCCTGTTGAAAGAAAATATATGCAACCAACATCATGACACAATATATATAACAAAAAATATTAAAATTCAGAATAGCCAAAATCAAAAATAGAAATGGCACTCTAGTTTACCTCCTTTTCACCAATGTCAACAGCTTTAGCCATTGCATCATCATCAGAAAATGGTGTCTTTACCTATTTATGAAAATGTCCAAATTCAAAAGTGAGCAAAAGAGAAATCTATCATTTAAAGAATATGGGGGTATGCCTATATGTGTTTTAAAACTTACTATTGGTACTTGAAAAATGAGTATCAGATAATCAGGTGCTTAAAGCTAGGGGTATTTCATAATTTTCACAAGTGATTATGCATTTTTACATTTTCTTTTTGGAACATAGCAGCAAAAATCTTTCTTTAAAAGTTTGATGCATATAAAAGATGTACAAAAGCACTATGTTAGGGAGAAAACCATTGTTTACAAAAGTGCATAATTATTTTTTTACCTTCACGTTTTCAACCTTCTCTGCAGCCAAAATTCTATCAATTTCCTCCTTTGATGTTATATTGCCATTCTGACAAAAATAAAAATAAAACAATAAAAATAAAATAATAGGGAATCAATTAACAACATACAGGTGTCAATCTTTTTTCAAAATGCATCATTGCTTCAAACAAACAATTGAACTAATTATCAACAAATGACAACATGATATGTTGAGATTCCTATTTAGCTTAAATGAGTATAATTAAAAGTAAATTAAATTTCAATTGAAATCTACAAACCTGTTGCAAATAAGCCAAAACATTAGGTGTAGGCTCATGAAAATCAGGACCCCTGAAATCAATCACTTGGTCTGGGTCTTGAATGTAGTTAACTGTCGGGTAAACTGGATCACCGCCCCATACTACAAGTAAAGCACCCCTTATTAAGACAAAGATGAGAAAACATGTCCACCACAATTGTTTCACTGATATCTAGTAAGATGACTAAAGGGAAATCAGGTATATTTGGAAAAGAAAAAAAAAATGTTTCCAGAAAAAGAAATGGTTTAATTTTTTGTGGGGCAGAAAAAATGTTCATATTGCTTTGGGATGGGTGAGTACTTTATTTTATGCAAACAATATTTTAGCTGCTGTATACTAAAATATTCAAGAAACAGGAAAAATCAATCACCAATCAATAACATGAACAAATGTTTGAGGATAAGATTTGGATAACAATTGTGTGTCAAATATGACCATAAAAATTAAACTGTTCGAAAAATAATCTAACTTTATGAATTAAACGGTCAAAATTCCCGCCTCTAATATGACACTCAAACAAGTAAATAGATCACAAGCCATTAAAAAAAAAGTAAATAGATCACAACTTTAAGTTTGAAGAACATACTTTGTTTTATCTGATCCTCTGTCATTCGCATGCTTAATGGATCTCGTGAAACACGATAATCCGTACCCATCATTACACGATATTCACGAGCAGTTTGACAAGAGAACATTTCTATAAGTTGTGTGTTTTCATCTTCACCAGTTTCCTCAAAATGCTTTTGAATAGCTTCACGTGATGTGTCTTTTTTCCAGGCTTTAACCCATTCTGAGTAGTATGCTATTGGGCCTTCTTTTTCCAATCTATCATGTTCAGCCTGCAACCTATATAAGACACCAACCACTTCTTTCTTTCATGGGATAGTCTAATGTATAATTTTGTTAAAAATAAAAAATAAAACAAGTTATATACTACATATCTTTTACATACCCTGGCTCTGAGCATATACTCTATTTTTCTATAATTCTTGCAGGTGAGAAATTAAAAGTGTAATTCAAGAAACTAGAGATTTTAAAAGAAGGCTTTGGGGCTGGTGCAATGTTGAAGATAATAGCAAAACAATTGATTCAAGAAGAATTCAGTTAAACCTTTCTTCTTTGTATAAATGCTTCCTAGCTCTGTAAAGTGCAGTTTCAGTCAAGGTTGGCTCTTCACCATAAAGCTTAATTTGCCCACTCTTTGCCATAGCCTTAAGGAACACCTGTGATCAAAAATAAAACAGAATTATATAGCCACTTAGTAATAATGAACTGCTATATCCAATATGAGCATATTTTTTTTTTAAAAAATGGGTCAAAAGTTTAATACAGCCAGACTCAGGCCAGGTCAGATAACTAATAGCCTTTGCTCAACTTTTAAATTTATATAAATAATTAGTGCATTATATATATGATTACAAGAACCTAGAACAATAAATACAATAATCCAATTTATTTTATTTTTTAAATACCCCGATATAGGATTTTGTAACCATTTGAATCAACTTCGGACCACTTTCCATCCAATCACTTTATGTTAGTTAAGTTTTTTAAGTTTACCCATTTGACCCATTACATGTAATATAACTCAAATCCACCAATTTCTAGGTCAATAAGTAAAGTTTCTAATATATAGTTATTTACTAACCGTTTCAGCATCAGGACGCTTTCTCTGCCATCTGGACCATTGTTCCTTATCTGGTTTTCTCCAATTCCACCATAATTCTTCACTTGTAAGTGGCTCCTTTATCGGCTTCCTAACTTTAGGATCAATAAATGGGTGTGGGAGCCCTAGTTTCTTGTCAAGTTCATACCCAGTTAACTCATCTGTTTCATTTTCCGTCTGATAAACCACAAAATCAGAAGATTCATCATTTGATTCTTCTGATCTCTCAAACAAACCATCATCCTCCACTACTTGCTCAACGACCGTATTCATTTCTGTCGACTCAGAAACAGCACCTGTAGCCTTGTACGTTTTTCTTCTGCTTCCTGGATTTTTGCCATAAGATGGAGTCCCAGATGATGTATCACTTGGCCCAGGGGCACCAGCAGCCCTGGCTTGACCGACTGTGCCTTCAGGTAAATAATCCTGTCCAAGAATACTTGCCCGAGCACCAGAAGCTGGCTCAACCTGCCCAGATAACGAGTCCCTGTAACTATGATATGGGGCCCGCTCAACAGATACTTTCTCAAAAGATGGTTTCTCAGAAGAATTTTCATCTTTATCTGTTTTTTCGCATTTTACACAAGGAAATGAAGGAGCTCTTTTAGTGGTATCTAACCTAATTTTTGGCTGCCATACTGATGCTGGGAATGAACCCGAGAGAGATGTCTGCAGAATTTATAGATAAATACGCAAACACTGTTCAGCATCATATTGTAATACCACCAGGAAGATGCATAAGAGCTTCAGCTGACATGTATAATGTTAAATTGGTTTTTTTTTTTAACTTGTAGTAAAAACTCAGCTACAATTCTACATTTTGTTTCATGCAATGCATCAGTATAAACTAATTAAATGGGTGTCTTTCAGAATGTGCGCAAAGTTCACACATAAAAGTAAATATTTTTCTACTAGATTAAGTTAAATAACATGTCTGTTTCAAATGCTTGATGAAGAACAAATTTCAGTCCTTTATAAGACATTATTTGGATGTGATGTACAAAGGGGCGAACACCATTGAGTGATGAAGGTCATTATCTCATTATTGTGTTGTAAAAAACAGATAATTCGTGCCTAGCGTTTGGGTATAGTGAAACTGGTTCCGATGATCTGATTAGTTAGGGTTAAATAATTAGTTTGGGAGTAGCTGCACAAATATTATTCAGATTATCTGATTAAATTAAGGATCATCTACATATAAAAAAAATCCTAAATAACCAGAATTCGACAAGCACTCAAACAGCTTATTATCTAATCATCACAGCATGAAAGAGCTGAAGAACGTCCAACCACTATCAAAGGCGATTGCTATTTCGTCAGTATAATGTTCAAATACTTACTTGGCTTAATTAGCAATTTCATTAGTTGTCAAAGTTAATCCCTTACAGAAACGTAATCGTTTAACCTAACCTGAAAGAAGAGCGGAGATTTGCTAGCCACACAGCCACATCCAGAAATCATGTTCCTCAAATTTATCTGCATAAAGAAGAAGATGCATTTTAGAAGGCGAAGAAAGTGAAACAAATCAAACACAAAATCGATTTGATGAATGAAACACCACTTTGAGAAATCATTACATTTAACTACTTAATTAAGCAGATTGTGGAGGAGGTTCGATTGGGAAGGAGAAGTAGATATTCTCCACAGGGTTTTAGGGAGGGACTAACAAATATTGGATAACGTAATAACTTGTTTGCTTCTTTTATCCAATCCTATATTCCTATTACCCTCAGCCTCATCGACGGTGATTACCCTAAACTCTCGCCTCTATGCCATATTTGATCCTTTTTAAAGTTTGGGGCTGTTTTTTTCATCTTTATACTCTTAAGGAATATTTTTAATTCAAAAATAGGCATTTTTTTATATTTATTTACTTGAGCATGTTTATTATATTTTTAAAAATAGTCGTAATATTTGAAAAGTCATTCTTCAACCTTATAATTCTTTTATATTTAAATTATATTGTTAAAAATATTTGTAAATGGTCGTCAGCGTTTGAAATAATACCGAAAAAAAGAATTCATAAAATCCAACGGACCAGATTAATTCATACGATTCATGACTACCGTATCGACAATTATGGTACGGACAAAAGTTAATGGTATAATGGTAAATTAAAGAAAGTCCAAGCCCTCTTACATAATAAAATGGATGCCCCTCCCCCTTCATCCTCTATATTAACCCCCCCACAAACACTTTGATTTGAAACCACCGAGAAAGAGAGAGAGAGAGAGAGAAAACAGGCGTTCAAGAGAGCGAAGCTCAGCGAGTGATCATTGCTTCAATTCTTGACGTTTATTAACGTCAACAACTCCTCAAGATTCTGTGCGTATCTTGTTTATGTTGTTTGATTTTGAGGGTTTTTTTCATCATATTCTTGTAATTTGATGTAATGAGTCGTTTAGGGTTTAATAAATCGGTGGTTTACCATGGGGATATTTGTTTGGGTGAATTGGATGTAATTCCTACAGGTGATAAGAATTTCCAATTCCCAAACAACGAGATTAGGATCCATCACATTTCGCAGATCAGTGAACGATGTTCGCCTCTTTCAGTTCTGTTAACAATCTCTTCGTCTTCTGTTCGTTGCAAGCTTGAATCACCATCATCATCATCATCATCATCATCCCCTGTCGCACAACCCCTGCTAGATCTTCACGCTGCTTGCTTCTACGAACTAAAGGTATCACTTGTTCAATCTTCTATGTTTATTGGTTGTTTAGTCGCTGATTCAATTACAACTTTAGAAGACATCAAGTCGTATCCATTTTATATGTTTTTGGTGTTGTTACAGACAGCTGTGGTGTTGATTGGAGATGAAGAGGTGCATTTGGTGGCAATGCCAAGCAAATTAAAGAGATTTCCATGTTTCTGGTGTTGTTTGGTTCCAGCTAATCTGTACAATGCGTGTTTAGGGATGTTGAACATGCGGTGTCTTTCCATTGTGTTTGATCTTGATGAGACGCTTATTGTTGCAAACACCATGAAATCGTTTGAAGATAGGATTGAAGTTTTAACTGGCTGGATTGCACAGGAGTCTGATCCTATTAGGGTTTCTGGGATGACTTCTGAGCTCAAAAGATATGTGGAGGATCGGGCATTGTTAAAGCAGTACACTGAAAGTGACACTGTTACTGATAATGGGCAGACATATGATGTGAAAATGGAGGATGTTCCTATGACTGCTGCTGGTAACGACCGTGTTATTCGACCAGTTATAAGATTGCCAGAAAAAAATATAGTCTTAACCCGCATTAATCCAGAGGTTAGAACCTTCATTTGCTTTTATGTATTGTCAATCTAGGTATTTTCCGTGTTAATAGGGACCCATATAGGACATGTTTAGTGCTTAGATATACATGTTTGTATCTTGGTAACTCTTAGTAGCACTATCAAGATATTTCCTTTTTAGCACTTTGTATTTCTATTTCCTGCAAACCTAATGTTGGTGAAACTTTGATGAACAAATAATTTAAGTTGAGCTGTGAACCAGTAATTATATACTGGTGGATTAATAGCATGCCCTACGGAAATGTCTGTAGAATCTATTAAGGTTAAAGACGAAACGTAATAATTAGTATTCGTCTTTATAGTAATAAATGGTAAGACAGGCTGTTAAAATGATTTAAGTTGTGACCAAATCAAACTATTATGAAAGAATTAGACTTCCCTAGCAAAATGTGTTTCGAAGCTTTTTTGGCTAAATACGTATTAGTAATGATTGGGATTCGTCTTTATACTAAAGTTTTAACCGAAACAGATTTTATCAGATCTTGCAATGTGCCAATGTCATTAGTTTTCCATCTTTTGCTTGTTGCCTCAGTGAGAATTGAGAAATGTGACTAATTGTATCTTTCATTCTATTTCGTCTTATTATGAGTTGCGTATTTAAAGTATGAAAGCATGTAAGAATAGTCTTGTGTGGATATTTGGTTATTTAGGCCAGTTAATGTGTTGGAACTTCTATTAACATGCGCTTTTAGGCCCAATTTGGGCACACAATTTCCATGATATGTGTGTATGCATGTATGATGCTTTAGAGTCGCTTGCTATGATCAGAGTTTATGCACTTTCTCCCCTTCCATCTAATTAGCTTATTCTTTTAATTTTATAGCCAACTGATTTTTTTTTCATATACCTCCTATTTCTGTACTTTTAGGTTTCATTTCTTTCTAGGATCACAATAATTTTTAATGCCTGTTAAAGAAGTGTTACGATTAATATTATGTTAAATCTGTTAGCTGTAAAAGTGAGAAGTCATTTGCCATTCATCAGGATGAGTGGATAACTAGATTTACAGCATGTTCCTGGACTGCAACATTTTCGAAGGGATTATCAAATTTTAAAAGGGGTACTTTACTATTTAACACCTGACTCAAGCTTGTATTGGAGATAATCATTTTTCTTGGTCAGATGTCTGATTATCTGGGAATTTAAAATCAATCTGAAGTCTGAATATCTATTTGGTTTGTAAAATTGAATTTGCTGTGGGCTGAGTGAGATTTAAATACATGAACACAGTAAGGGTAGGCTCGACAAAACACATTAAGACAAAGCCTGATTAATCGCTGCGAGTTTTAGTTTCGAAGCAACTACAAAGAAATCCTTAATTTCTTATTAAAGTTGAACAACGTTGTGATCATGTTATTAACTTTTAACAACTTGGTATATTACCTATTACTTTTTTCTTTTTGGTATTTTATTGTTGCTGTCAGTAGCATTAACAGGGAAGTGGTGTCTACGATTCACACAAAAGGAATAGTACTTATGGAGAATGAGAGATGGACACCAGGGATAATAAAAGGTTCGGGCCCCTAGGTTGGACTAACGTGGGGCTTGCTTTGTGTTTCTATGCTTTCAAGAGCACTATTATCCACATAATCACTCAAATGCTATCAGTGTCATATATATATATATGTGTGTGTTTTTATAAGCTTTTGTTAGTTATACTCATAACATGTTTGCATATACAGATTCGTGATACCAGTGTGCTTGTGAGGTTAAGACCTGCTTGGGAGGATTTGAGAAGCTATTTGATTGCAAAAGGACGCAAAAGATTTGAAGTTTATGTCTGCACTATGGCTGAAAGAGATTATGCCCTGGAAATGTGGAGGTTGCTAGACCCTGGGACCCACCTAATTGGTTCAAAACAACTGTCGAACCGTGTTGTATGTGTCAAATCAGGCAAGGGTCTCTTTTTTACTTTGAAAAAATATCTTAGTTTATGTTTGGTGTGAGGGGTTTAGGAATGTTGATGATTGAAAGTGATGGATGTTTGTTTTTAAGGTGATGGTTTTGAGAAAACCCATGAAAAAATGGTTTGAGTAAAACTATCTAAAAGGTGGCTTTTTGTGAAACAAATCTTGCTCTTTTTGTGTGCATTCCTAGACTAACGAAAGCCAACATATGAACCAAACAATATTTTTGGAATAACCATACTTATTTTTGTTCCAACTTAACCTTATCCATTCCGATTCCCATGTAACAAACCAAATGGCCCTTAAAATCTAAACACATTTAGCCCTTCACTTGCCATGCAATAGTTTTTTTTTTTGTTTTTTAACCTGTGTTCTTGGCAAGTTGACCATGTATATTGGCTGATTAGTTTCGTCCTTTTTGCATAAATAACAATAATGTGTGATATTTACTTAAAACCTAATAATTGTGCATACCAGTATTTAATTTGTTACAGTTTGATGCCACAGTTTTTTGAAATTTGATTTTTGTGTAGGTGCGCGCAAATCTTTGTTGAACGTGTTCCAAGATAGGAGTTGTCATCCACGGATGGCAATGGTTATTGATGATAGGTTAAAAGTATGGGAAGATAAAGATCAACCTCGAGTTCATGTGGTACCTGCTTTTACTCCTTATTATGCTCCACAAGCAGAGGTATTGTAAATCACAAGGTTAATTTCTTCATTTGATTTTTTTATATTTTTTATTACTAATATGATTTATATTTTGAATCTACTCTTGATAGACAGCAAACGCTGTTCCAGTTCTTTGTGTGGCAAGAAATGTTGCATGTAATGTTAGAGGTGGCTTTTTCAAGTAAGATGGTTATTTAAATAAGAAAAATATCATATTTCAACACTACCTTCTTTTATTTGTTATTGTATACATATTACACATGAAGAAAAGCTTATTTACTTATAATGTCTTGTCCAGAGAATTTGATGAGAATTTTCTAAGGAGGGTTTCTGAACACTTTTATGAAGATGAAGTTATAAATCTACCATGTGCGCCAGATGTTTGCAGTTATCTAATGCCAGAGGTGAGTAAATAAGAAAATTATGGGTTTTGTTATTTAGAACTTATTTTAGTTTCAGCGTATTGTTCAAACATATTGTTTCAGGATGCTAGTTTCGTACCAAATGGTAGTACGAGTATCCCCATGGCAGAAGGGATGAATGGTTCTGAAGTAGCTCATAGACTGACTCAGCAGGTTGGCTCTCCAAAGATGTCTATATTAACGATTTATTAATATTTTTCTTTCATTATTATGCAAGTATGCCATCATTTTTAAATATTATTTAGAGGAAATTTTTAGTTCTTTATTTTATCACCTTATTCAGGATGCTAGAAATGTGGACCTAAAATCTGAAAGATCCCAGCCGTTAGTTCCATCTGCGAGCATCTATGGTCCACCATCATCTAGATCTATGATAGCTTCAGAAAGTATGTACTTATAAAACATATCTAGATTCTCTTTCCACATGTAGGTTAGTTACTTTCCAATTTTTCTCTAGTTAAAACTAATTGATTATATTTCAGAACCTAGCTTACTTGGCCCAATTCAAGCACCTGATGTGTTAAACAAACAACGAGCTGGTTGTTATCCTTTATCTCATGGTACAGCTAGCTCTTTCTCTGCAGGGTTTCAACCACTTGTATCTGAAGCAAAGAGTGATGAGGTATTAAATATTACCAATTTTGTCTTGCAATTTTTTGGTACAGCTAGCTGGTTGTACCATGATTTTGATGAATAAATTTGGTTCAGTTTGCTTATCTTATAGACAAAGTTTAAAAGAACGGAATCGAGCATCAAGGCGTTTTCCCTTCGCCTCATGAGGCGTAAGCCTCGAGGAGAAACGAGGCTTAAGCCCGAGGCGGAAATAATAAATATATATAAAAATATAATTCTTACAAAAAAATAAATATGATTTATCTAGTCACATACTAGTTTTAATAAACATCAACATATTAATTAGCTATCTTGCAAAACAATTGAACATGTTACTTTTAAAAAGCAATATTTTAATAGATCAAGTTGTATGTAGTATGTACCAACAAAAATATCAAGTATAGAAAGTAAAAAAAAGGGAGAAAAAGAATAAAAGAAAACCCACACTAGGAAAAAACAACAAAATAAGAAAATATTTAAATTAAATAAAATAAACAAAAAATTATGATTATAAAATTAAACAATTGAAAGGAACTCTACAAAAAAAAGCCTGCACTTTTGTAGTCCTTCTACAGTGATTAGCAGCACTTTTGCAGTGCCTAGCAGCAGATATAGTAATTAAAGTTGAAGACTTGTATATTTAGTATCTTTTTTGTTGCATTTTAATCATCTTGTTAATCTTCCCTCTCCATCCTCCCTCACTCCTTGAAACAACTTCTGCAACCTGCAACTCCGGCGACCTGCGACTCCAGCGACATGAACATGCCAAAAATTTCGCCTCAACGCCTCAAATCACGTCCCGCCTCGCGCGTTTTTTCCACCGCCTCACCCCTTTGAGGCGTAAGTACCAAATGAACCCCATGAGGCGCCGCCTCATGTACGGTTTCTTACCACCTCGAGGTGTACGCCTCAGCCGTTTTTTAAAACCATGCTTATAGAGGTGGGAATATTAACAGGTTGGGTAATGGGTCAATATGAGTGAACTTTATGTGATGGTTGAAAATTTTCGGTTGGTTGGGTCCACACTCCACACATTCGTTTCTTTAAATAAATTTATAATTGTTGTGAACTATGATTATAAAAATAATATTATTTTAAATTAACTATGATTACATAAATAATATTTTTTCAAATATAACTAGCCTTTTTATAAAAAAAGATTCACGGGATTATATGCAATTGATTATTGTGTAGATGATTTTTGAATCTTTTGATTTGTATCATATATTGCTAAATCATGCAGCTTAACCCATTTGAATCATTAAAGATAAAACGTAACCCAAAAATCAAAGTGAATAGGTTGAAATTGCCATATTTATGTAGTTTTGCATGCTATATCAGGTGTTCCGTGGATATGGGCTGCCAAAGAAGAATTCGCCACAAGTAGGTCAACTATCAGGTATGTAAAGGATGAGCTTTTATGTCTGAAATTGGCAATCAGATAACAAAAAACATAGGTTTAATTTCTAGAAATAAAGAATGTTTATATTTCTCAAGTTCAAGTATGTGGTATTTATAGGGGAAGATAAGTTGCGTTATCTTATCTTGACAAGTGGGCAACTAGATAAATTGCATGACTAGGGAATATGCATTATCTATGTCATCTAATTAAAAATTATTATTATTATTATGTAAAATTATCAAACACTCCTCAAACTGGAGCATATATATTAATCATGCCTGACTTGTACAAATGGAGTTAGTTTTACTTTCGAGTAAGGCTTTGGTGTATATGTTTGCTAGTTGATCTTCACTTCTGACGTGAGGCATTGTAATAATTCCATCTTTAAGCTTTTCCCAAAGTGACAGTTGATTTTTTATGTGTTTGGTGTTTCATGAAATACCGAGTTATTTGCAATATGAATAGTTGCTTCATTATCACACCGTAAATTCATAGGGTTAGTTTGTTTAAACCCAATCTCACCAAGAAGATTCTCAACCTAACTAGTTCAAAGTTGTCTAAGACATTGCCCTGTATTTTGATTCAACATTAGAGTGTGATATAACACTTTGCTTTTAATTTGGATATCATTCATGTGCTTCTAATTTTCTATTCGATATCATTCGATTGGCAATAGGAAGGTTTGTGTCAAAAGAATCAAAGGGAGATTTGTTGACGTAGTGACCGTTTCAGTGACATGATCTGATGTTGAGCAATGTCGCCTTTGATTTACTTGAAAAACAATGCGTTCTTTAGGAACTGATGATGATTGAGGATTAGATGGTTGTATGGTTTCATATGATTAATTAGACTGAAGTAGTGAGCTCCTCTCATAGAAGAAACTGAACTTAGTTCAAAAACATCAATTTGATCGAGTTGTTGGTGCCACAGACTGGATTGACTTTGGCTTGCTGGTCATTGCATTTGCCTCACCGGAACCTTAACCATGCATAGAGGGGGCCTTCTTTTACCTTTGGCCATTTCAAGATTTCCTCTCACAACCTTCCATTGTCCCCCACCAAACATCACATTGTATCCATGATCATCCAACTGCCTGACAGAGATTAGCTTATTATACAGGCTATGAAGGACCCGAACATCCTTTAAGGTCCATGAGATGCCCAATGGAGTTTTCAGCTCTATATCCCTCATTTGCAGATTTTTTCATCGTCGTCATGCTAGAAGTAGCATGAAAAGATGCATCAGAATCCATAGTCTATAATCCATGACACGGTTGAAGTTTTCTACACAATAGATAAGAGCATTATTGTAATCAGAATCATCAGTGGCTATATTTCTCTTTTTTTTTCAAAGCTAATGGGTTTGGGCACTGATTTCTAAAATGCTTTTTTTCTTTGTAGTTCCAGCATTGAATATCTTTCTTAGGCTTTGAGTGTCCTCTTTTTCCTGGACGTTGACATGCCTTTACTAGTACTAGCATCCTATTTTTCCTTCTACTTCTTCTTCAGTGCTTAACAAAGCATTATATGATTCCCATGAAGTTCTCCTTCTAATATTCTCTTATAAAATCAAATCTCAGGCTCTTTTATATATAAGCTTACTAGTTTTAGGTGAACTACTAACTGTAGTGACAGTCCTTGACTAACTTTTAGGTAAAGAAGATAAGAGTAACAAGATTTGTTCATCATTGAATCTAATATCAAATGACACTAATCAAGACAGAATAGTGTTAAAGTTTTTTATATGAGTGAGAACACATCCTTTTTTTATTAGCCTCGTGTTTATTAGTTCTCTGATTAGAAATATATTGTTTGCAGCTTCTCGGACTTGTCTGACAACACATCCATGATGTCTTTTGTTGTTAATTCTCAAAAAATGTTAAAAGCTACATTCTTGGATAATAAGAGTGATGACGGAAACAACTTTCTTGGCGAGTGCAACCAAGTTAGCATATGAAGTCTTTTTTGGTTTCTTACCAATTATAGTGGTATCCAAATCCTTCTAGTTTTGCCATCCTCTGCCATTATTTTAAACTACATTATTCCAAACTACAAAAGCTTAACAATCGAGTTAGAACTGAGAATAGTGCCAACACAACAATGGCCAACTGTCTGAACTCAAGTGTCGTTCTATTGACCATTATTTTATGAAACCAGATTCATAAAATCAAAAGCAAACATGTTTGATAATGCATCCGAGTTTTGAAAGCAATAGACAATCAAACTACTCAGTTAAAATGACTTTAAGCCGAACAACAGTACCACAGAACCAGAATTGTAGAAGAAACCTTAGTTCGATGATGACAACAAAACCCTAGTTCGAAATAGACGATGACGGTAGAACGCGTTTGTACAAACAATGGTTGAAGTTTTGATACTAGGGCCCCAGTCCTGAACCCTGAAAACAAGGGGAAGATTTGGTAGTAATTAAGAGCCTGAAGCTTTGATACTAGTTGTTGGGATCAAAGCACACAAACACACATGAGAAAATAGTACAGTATTAAACGACATGAGAGATTTATAGAGGTTTGGTAAGAGGTTTGGTCGTGGTGTGCAACTCACGTCCTCTTGGGCAATTAGGAGCGTAGTCACAGGATTCGCTCCCCCACCCCATGAATCGTGAACCGGATCGCCCGTACCGGATTCGGGTTCATTCGCGTACCAATCACCCTACGATTAGCAATCCGGTTCGCTAAATTAGGCGAATTTGATTTCAATAGAAACTGAACCAGACTTCTCCGATTCGCGAACCGGATCGTAGCGATTCGTGAATCTGATCAAATAGAAACGCGATAGGGAATAATAAAGGCATGTTTAGACTTTCACACTTATTAATTAATGGTTTATTGCTTTAATTGCTTACTCTTCCTTAATAATATTTTCCTGCTATTTAATAATGGTGCCAATATCATTGCATCTATTATAAATTGGCACCTAATAATCCACTAATTATCTTTTAAAATACAATATAGATTGTTTTTACAGAATACGGTGTACCGCGTACCAAATTGGCGTTCCGAATGAACCTACTCCCTAGTGTACCGAGTTTTATAAATTGACGAATCGCGTACCCGTTTTTGTACCGCGTACCGGAACGTACCAGGATCCATGCGACAATGACTAGGAGTTTTCTTTTATTGAGTGATAAATGATTACAAGTACCATCAGATATAGTGTTAGGCTACAATTGTGGTTAATCCTTTTAGTTAACTAACTAAACTGGGCCTATTTAAAGCTTGTGTCGGCCGAGCCTAACTGCTCCAATTTAATTCATACGAAGTCTATACCCAACAATATGATGGAAAAAACACTAAGACACTGATTGACTTTATTAATTACTTATGTTACAACTTATAGAGATCACAAGAAACCTTAAAAAACTTAACAGGGCATGTGGGCTCTACAAAAAACCCTGATATCTAATAGTCTCATGTTGAAGATTATACACTTGCATAAATCTTGTTATACTAATATTTTCCATCTCTTTTTCATTTTTGCAGTAGACGTAGGTGTAGCGCATAATCAATCACACTTAAATAACAAAAGAGGGCCCACTGATATCGGAAATTCAAACCTGCCACAACCTTCTTTATCCATTGGAGTGCTGCAGGAAATTGGACAAAGATGTGGTTCTAAGGTATTTGACAGCTTGTTCTTAAGAAATCAAGTTTGTTGTTCCTGTTATTATGTTGTGCTTTATGACATCTTTATGTTTATTTATCTACAGGTCGAGTATAGATCGATTTTGAGTTCCAGCAGGGAATTTCAATTTTCGTACGAGGTGAGCGGTGTCACCATCATCATTTTTAGCCTAACTTATGTGGTTAATAAACCTTGCATATTGATGGCTTGATGCTGAAAGAAAAATTGGAGATACTTCTCAGAAGTTGTTTTATAGCCTTTAGTGGTCTGAGTTTCATTGCTCAATGATGCAGGTTTTGCTGAAGGGTGAAAAGGTAGGGTTGGGGGTGGGCAAGACCCGTATCGATGCACGTCAGCAAGCAGCTGAGAATGCCCTTCGCAGTTTAGCTGGTTAGAATTTAAAATAATCGATTCTTTTTATTGAAATTAAAAACGGTGTCAGGTGATTGTATTTATAACATATGCTTGTTGTCGTATTATTGCAGATAAGTATATAGCATTCATCATCTCAAAATCTGAAACAGTTAACGAAGACCCTGATACAGAAACAGAAAATGGATTCTTATGGGAATCTGATTCAGATGAATCTGAGGTGAGAATCAATAGTGATGATGCTTCTCATATAAATTTCCTAAGTTAAGAATGTAGGTTGTGCTTGGATAAATGTTATTCTTTTAAACCACCAGATAGGCTTTGTTACTTTTGCCACTGTTTGGGGTTGCTTCCCTGATCCTCTTAATGAAGGTCTAATTAGTGGTTATTTCGTATATCTACCTGAGGTGGAAAATTTTTTGGGTTGGGTAACTTTTGGTACACGGTTCACCTGAAACCCTTTCTTCATTGTAGTTTTATTTTTTATTTCTCTAAATAGGTATATAATTTGAATAATAATCTGTTCTTTTTTGTAAAGCTATTGATGTATTTAAGTATCATAAATACACTTTGGGTTGTTGATCCATTTCTTTTTTAGCTAGTTTTTTAATTCAATTTCATGATGAAACATAACCCAAATCAACCCATCCATAAGTAAATGGTTTAAAAATACCATCTCTACTTTATACCCATTATCCAACCCCTCCAAATAAAAGCTTCCTGCTGATGTCTTTTTTTTTACTCTTAAAGTGTAGTTAACAATAATATAATTTTATTGTATTACGCCAACTGAATTGTATCATGCTTGCATGTGAAATAATGGCTTTATAGGTGTAACGGGGCGTTCCTCCAGTTTAGCGAGCCAGCAAGTTCAGAAGCGAGATAAGTCATCAAGGTAAAGATAATTCAATTATTTCATTGGACGTAACTACTCTTTACATTGAAGATTGTAAAATGACGAGCGGAGTAACATTTTAAAACCTGTATACTTTTAAAGAGGTGAAACATGTTGGATCGGTTTGAGATCACCCAAAACATTTTTGTCCAATTTTGAATTTCTTATGTATTGTTTGTGTCATATATGATTGGAATACTTGTATAATTTTATAGGTTACCGGAACCTACAACAAACAATTTTTATAGAAGAATCACTTCAAATTCCGCTAGAACATTTGTCATTCTCGCTGCATCAACCAATGAAACATGACAGAGTTGTATGAAAGCCAGGAACATACAATTCAAATATGCAAATACAATGCCAGAATCATCAAACCGCTTTTGAAATTTGGAACCAAGAGACATACAAAGAATCATCTGATAAGTGGTCAGCAGCTTGTAAATGTGAAGAAACTATGAGACTTAGGGTATTATGTTTTTTTGCAAGTAATTGTCTTGATGAGATACCGAGGCTTGTCATGGTCAATATTTGGTCAACTCATAGTTCCCAGGAGAAAAGTCACTTTTGGGATTTTTGAAGTTGTAAATGACATCTTGTTTGTGTAGGATATGGAAGGTAAATCTTAGTTCTCAATATTATGCGTTAGTTATACATATGAATTTGGAGACCAAAGCTAGCCTGTGTTGTCATTTATGCATTATAATAAGACATCAAACACACATATTCATGGATACAGTCACACATGTATGTATGAATGCATGTGTGCGTGTCTGTGTTTGTGGTAAATGTAACATGGCCATATAGAGAGGCACATAGCCGTGTGATTTATATTGTCCAGAAGATTTTATGTTTGTTTAAAATAGATCTTTGAGCAATTTTGATTATTCATAAACTCAATTGGATTAATACATTTTTTTTATAATCATAAAGAAATATATAAAAGAAAATCATAAATGGTCTTGTATTTTGATTAGATTGCATGTTCGATCTTTAGATATTAAATATGGCATAGTCCAAACATTTGTAAAAGAGTTGCACATATAGTCACCGCAGTTAAGTCTCGTAAGCTTTTAACGGAAAATAAATGTCATGTACAAATCATGTGATGGTATACTTTTCTTTACATACCTTAGACATGGAAACGTTGACTTCCATAGGATCATCACCTTTGAATATGATCAAGTTAGTTAAAAGCATGAGGGGGCACAACACTTGCAATCTAAAAAACTAAAATATCACCTTCGAGCACAACTTTAGATTTTAGAACACTAAAGAAGACACGATCCTGGTTTTTAAGTGAATCAAGCGTTGAACTTGTTCCAAAGAGGGTTATGGTGAGTTTTCATTTTTATTTCATTTTTTTTTTGTTGTTTTTGGTTGATAATCAGTTAATAATATGATTTTTGACAACATTACCCATCCATGCATACTCATTTTGACTTGTAAAAGAATGATTTACTCTCATATGTTAATGCATACTCATTTTGACTTTAACTTTTGATATCTTTTGGATGCATATTCTTGTATATACTCATTTTTTAGTTTTAACTTACGGCTGCATACTCATTGTGACTTTAGATAACTTTGATATCTTATGACTGCATACTCTCATCTTTGACTGATCAATGTTCTTCTGATTCCATTTCTAAAATGCGTTAACAATGAATATATTGAGTGTCGGGGGATTTGCATTGACAACGAACCAAGTTCTATAGGATATGCATGAATCGCCTTCACTTACGTTATCTCACAAAACTATTATTATGATGATATTTATTTCTGAATAAAACAAGTTAAGAGATATATATATATATATATATACATTGTTTAAGCAGCCTCCCTTTTAACGCATCTGTAATAAAAGAAATATAGCCTAGATTGACCAATTTTACATATTAGTCACTGTACGTCTCTAAACATAATGTGAGTGCGATTGTGATTGTGATTGCGATTGGGATTGGGATTGCATGCAATTAGGTTTGCTTATCTTGTTTGAGTTGACATAAACTGTGTGCAATTCCAATTGATGATCCAAAATCACATTTTCACAAACAAATACATGTTATATATAAATGGCTCAAAGTTGCTCATGAGTTTAGTGGTCAAATTACAATTAGAGGCCGTTTAGTAGCCTCATAATCATTTCATTAAGAGGCTTCCTTTGAAACGGTTAGAAGTAGATAACTTTTAAAAATATGTTGAATTATTCAAATGCTATCTCTTATTCAGTCATACCTCTTTTTATGATTTTAATAATTAATTATGTATGATTAGGCTTAATGTGACGGGACCGTCGGGAAAACTTGCCACATTTGCACGTCTATTATGGCGACTAGGGTTGGAATAAGCTACATCCTCCCTCACGCTAATAACACTACGTCCTCACTCCTCATTGGCTGAAATCCACCATCTTCAGTTATTTTAGTAATCTTTTAGACTTTCAACAACGACTGATAATAAGTCAAGTCAATTTCGTCATCTTCTTCCTCCATCAAAAGCTTTTTATCAGTCGATTATGGAATAATCATTCATAATTCAATCTATGAAGACAAAACTCCCCTCCTCCAAATCGCCGGAGCAACGGCGGAGCAACCGCCACCTCCGTCACACCAAATTTCACATCCTCACCACCTTCTCTTTGATAGCGATCATCTTCACCTACATGTTCAACAGAAACACCTTCATCTCAAACATTTCATTCAATTTCAACCCAAATACCACTCCCCCAATCCCTTCTAATCTCCTCAACAACCAAACATTCATCATAAACCAGTTGAAATCGACTTCCACCATTCAAAATCCAGTCTTGATTGTCAAAGAAGTCATCATTCAAGAATCAAAGAACGACCACTTCCTTCAGAGCCAACTGGTTCCCCCTGTTAATCTCACCACCAATCAAAGAATCAACTGGTTCAAAAACAAGCTCCCCGAATTCGATATCTTGAATTCGAATCAAGAATTCGAAACACGCGCCAACGAATTCTTCAAACATTGCAAACTTCGATTCTTCATGACGTGGATTTCGTCCCCTTTCAACTTCTTTGGGGAAAGAGAGTTTCTTGCTGTTGATGCTCTGTTTCAATCAAATCCCAACAGCTGTTTGATGATCTTATCAAACACAATGGACTCCGATTACGGGTTTCAAATCTTGAAACCCGTGATTGATCTTGGGTATCAGGTTCTAGCCATCGAACCCGACTTCAACTTCTTGTTCAACAACACTCCGGCCAAGTCATGGTTCGATCACATCAAGAACGGTAACCGCGATCCAGGCGAAATACCATTAGCCCAAAACCTATCGAATTTGATCCGACTCGTTGTTCTTTACAAATACGGTGGTGTGTATCTCGACACCGATTTCATCCCCTTAAACGATTTCAGCGGCTTACGCAACTCAATCGGAGCTCAAAGCGCCAACCGATTCGGCAACTGGACAAGATTAAACAACGCAGTGCTGATATTCGACAAACACCACCCATTATTATACAATTTCATCGAAGAATTCGCATTGAATTTCGACGGAAACCGATGGGGCTACAATGGGCCTTATCTCGTGTCAAGAGTAGTGGAAAGAGCAAGAGAGGGGAACTTGAGTGTGTTGCCGCCGGCGGCGTTTTATCCGGTGGACTGGAGTCGAATCGGAGGGCTGTTCCGGCGGCCGGTGAACCAGGGTCACCGGAGGTGGGTGGAGGCGAAGGTGGTGCAGCTGAAACAGGGGAGTTATGGGGTGCACCTCTGGAATAAACAGAGTAGAAGACTGAGGATTGAAGAAGAAAGCATTATGGCGAAGCTTTTTTCTCAACATTGTGTGGTTTGTAAGATTTTTAAAAAAAGTCAAACACTTTCTGGTACAGGTTTTTTGATCGACTGATTGATTGATTATATTTGAAGAAGCATAAGATGTAAATAACAACATTCATACTTTTGATTTTGTGAATTTATGGCACGTCAAAACGCATCTCGGTTTAAATAATATATAATAAATTAAAATAAAAAATATATAAGCAAAAAGAATGTTTAGGCTCACGAGCCGACTTGAGTTTGATATGTGAAGCTCGAGCTTAATTAAATAAGATTTTTTTTGGGTTTTAAGCTTTTTATTAATTTTATCTCGAGTTGAACATGAATAGCTTAACTTGTTTGCATCATTAGTCAAAACGTTCTCAATATCCCTCCACACAAACATATAATAATTGTCTCT
The DNA here is from genome assembly GCA_018326385.1 of Flaveria bidentis. Classification (NCBI taxonomy): domain Eukaryota; kingdom Viridiplantae; phylum Streptophyta; class Magnoliopsida; order Asterales; family Asteraceae; genus Flaveria; species Flaveria bidentis. Next base: position 23,505 of record BJCM01012525.1, read on the forward strand.
TTCAATCTCTTCACCACCCTACGAAATATGGTTGAATTGGATTATTTTGTATTCAAACCTCAATTATTATTAATAAAAGTGCACCTAATCATACCCTCTTTCACACATTTGACGACCCTCCTATTAAAATAATATAAAGTAATATGTCATTTTTATAACTAATGTTTTATTAAATTTGTTATTTCAATATAAAAAATATTTTTTTATTATTTTAGTCACAGTGGTTTATCAAATTTTGTCATTTTCATCAACTCCATTAACTTTGTTAAATTCTCCGTTAAATATTCATGACGTGAGGGTATTATAGTCTTTTAACATCCTAATTGTCCAACTAAAACAAAGTTAATCAATAAAATATTCAATTAAAACTAAAAGAAAAATATAAAACAACTAGTGAGACCAAACCTTTCAGTTTAAAAGTTTTTATTAACGTTAACTATAGAAACCCGTCTACTACACGTGTTGTATGAAAATAAATAAATAATAATTATTTAGTACTATTAAAAATTTAAAAATAATTTTTTGAAAAATAAAAAAAATTATTAACAAAACATTTTAAAAAACAAATTATATGAAATATAAAGTTTTTTAATACAAACATGTTAATAATTTTTTTGGAGGGTTAAAAATCAATATTTTTTAAAAGCAAAACTTTTTTAAAGACGAAATTTTAAAAAATTAGTGTTATTGTTTAATTACTTAATGGTTAATTATATGTAACTTTAAACATATTTTATCTTAAAAAAATATTTTTAATTGTTAATATTACTAGATAACTATTATTTAATTTTTTCATACAACACCTGTGGTAGACGGGTTTCTAAAATAGTTAGCGTTAATCAAAAATTTTAAATTGAACCGTCCGGTCTCAGTAGTTGATTTTTTTGTTTTAATTGAATATTATATTGATTAACTTTGTTTTAGTTAGACGATTAGAGTGTTGAAAAGACTAGTATACCCTCATATTTAACGGATAAACTTAACGGAGTTAGTGGATGAAAATGACAACATTTGGTAAACCACAATGACTAAAATAACAAAAAAAAGTTTTTGGATTACAATGTCAAATTTAATAAAACGTCAATGATAAAAATAACATTTTACTTAATAATATAATATTCCATTTACAAAGGTAATTCATTATTAGCCGGTTGCCACCTTTTTCATAAGATATATGATATACCCTAGACTTTACGATACCATATTATAATATAGCATACGCTATTCGTGTAAAAAATGAATTTATTCATTTATTATTCTTTTTAACTCGTATTCCTACCTAAATCTCTTAATTACATTGGTGCTTGAAATCAAACCTAGAATCTCCATCTCTACTATATAACACTTTAGTAATATATTACTATCGTCATCTCAACAGCATAAAGGTTATTAAAAGGCAATAAATTATATATATTCTAATTATCAAGTTTTATGTACACATTCTTATGCATGATGTACAACTATTTAAGTTTTTTATTTTTTAAACCTAATACTTTTACACATTTTATTATTTAAGCATTCTAAGTTTTTACATTCAACTTTGGCCCCCTATATTTGTGATCATTTATAATTTTTCGTTTTACATTTCGCTCAGAATTTTGAGAGTTAAAACGTCGTAAGTTGCATGTGTGGTTTAGCCTTGTTACGTTTATTTTTTTCCGTTTAACGGCCCATCGAAACGTGCGGGTCTTGGGTCAAATTATTTATTGTATTTTTTATATTATATATTTTACGTGTGTCGTTTATATATACTTTCTGTTCGATATTCCTTTTTTTCATTTTAATTTCATTTTTAATACGTTTTTTTTTTCGATTTTGGTGGTCAATCATGGTAATTTAACATTCTTATTACTTGACACGATTTACGCTACCCACCGCAACACGAGATCTTAATACTAGTTTATAATAATTTGCATTTCGCACGATGTTCTTTTGAGACAAATATTAAAATAAAAGTGCAACATCATTAGACGATGAATAACTAACCCTTTAAAGCCGTTTCTTATAGTCATAGCTATTGTCAAAACGTTCTCAATATCTCTCCATCCAAACATATAATAATCGTCTCTTTCAATCACGTCACCCCAATAAATAAGTTAGAAACTTAGAATTGGATTGTTTTGTATTCAAACCTCAATTATCATCGATAAAAATGCACCTAATCATATTCTCTTTCACGCATTTGATGGGCCTTCTGTTAAAATAATAATAATATTATCGATCCCTTAACAAAGGTACTTCATTACATCGGATACATTTAGCCAACTTTCTCATAACATATACCTTAATTAGGCTCTATGGTACCATACAGTGTACACAAATTGTGTCAACCGGTTTTCAAACATAAATTATTATTATTATATATATAGCATATATATATATATACGAGTCAAAAACCTGAATGTAGCAAAAAAAAAAATTATAATGGTCCGATTACTTTTTCTCCTACATATATCTCCTAATTACATTATTGCTTGAGATCAAACACATAGAACTTTCGCTTTAAAAGACACGTGTCTCTACATCTATTCAAGCTCAATAAGAACACTTTAGACATTTACTACAATCGTTACCTCGACAACACAATATATGGTTATTATTAAAAGATAATATTTTCATTTTTCTTTCCACCTCAATAAAAACCAAAAAAATAAATGAATTGTTACATTTTTTTCATTTCTTTTTATTTTTACTTCTACTTTCATTCTTTCTCTTCTTTTCTTCCTGAACTCGATAACAAAACCTAATTTTTAACTTCAACCTTAGCTTCAACCGAAACCGAAACCGAAATCTATAGAAACTTGGTAATTTGCTAAATGATTTTTTCCTAGTCAACTTGTGCTTTTGAAATAATACGTCTTTTTGTTCTTCTTGATACTCTTCTTTTATTTGTTCTTTATGTTCTTCGTGTTCTTCATGTTCCTGAACAAACCCACGATCGAATTTTATTATACCCGACCACGGATTATCATGGACCCCATCATCCGAATCACTACCCCATAACGGGATCGTCTTCGTCTCCGGTGAACCGCTATAAAACTCAAAATGATTACTTAAACTTGTATGCTCCATTTCAAACAATCTTCTCAACGACCTGCTTCCTTTTTTCATCAAATTCAAGAGCTTGTGACTTTGGCTGTGATCAGATGATGAACACGAAGAGCGTAAAGCAGCCCCCGTTGAAGATAACGAATAAGAAGAAGATGAAGATGCCGATGAGTTGTAATATTGATTCTTCTGGTGCTTCAAAAGTTTTCTGATCTTGTCTTTTTGAGCTTCTTTGTTGGCGATGAAGTATGAATCTTCATCTTCTTCTTCTGTAATCTCTGACGCCATTAATGGAGCTTCAAGAATGTTGCTGAAATGGATGTTTTAGAGGAATAACTAAAGAATTTCAATATATGGTAAAATCAAACAAATGGCCGGCAAAATAAAAGTTATATAACTATATATTTTAGTCGACTTTTGTAATTTAGTTGTTTGGCGATTAACTTTACAACATTCTTTCTTCTTTTTGATTTCGTAACAAACAAATCTTCGTTTAAATAAAATTTCAATGCATAATCGATTCTGAAATAAACAAAGCATGTCAGGTGTACACTAGATGAACATGATTAATTGCATAATCTAGCTATATATATAAATTATTATACGCACTTAAACACAAACCGGTCCCGAGAGTGCTCAAAAACTTTTAGACCCTGGGTGAGTAGTAAAAAATGAACTCATATAATATAAAGTCAGTCATTCATACTTAGAAAATCTATAATACGATAGTAATTGTTATACTAATAAACAAAAGTATTATAACAAAATAATCTAACTTACTTACTGAAACGAATCGTCAGACTCTCCTTGCGTTTATTATGAGTTTAGACTTGGTACATGGTAGTAGACTAGACTAATTGAATGTTAACGGACCCTAAGTTTCAATAAATCAAAATAATTAATTTGCTATTGAGTTTGTTTATTACTATATTAATAACTTATAGTTGTTTTATTTTCTTTTTAATTCGAGTTTTTCTTAAGTTGGTGGTCGCAGACAGTAATACAAAATTGGTACTACTTGATATGGTTTTATGCATCTGATCATAAAGCGATAGACTTAATACTTAGCATATATATACTAGCTAAATTTTAACAAGTTGAAGATATGGATAAACTAAACAATAAATAAAAACAATAACAATTTAAATAAATAGTCAAATTTATATTTTTAGATGCTCCTACGTATTCCTTACTGATAAATGGAGAAAATCTTGTAGCATTCATATAGCTCAGAAGTTTTATATTATTTGTGTTTTTGTCACCGCTGTCGAATGATTGTATTTTATTTGTATGACATATATAGTTGCAATATTATGTTATGCAACTGCCTACTATATTAAAATGGGCCAACATATCTTAATTTTGGTTACGTACGCTGTAGATAAACGCTGAAATTTCATTTACGGTTTAACTTTAATTTTTAGAAGTTGATAACATAACAAGAAGAAAAATTATAGAAGTGATAAAAAATCACGTTTTAATTTTGATTTAGGATTAAATACAAGTTTTTTTTCAACTTATACGTTGTGAAGCAACTTAAAAATTGACTCAAATTGAAATATTTTTGGTTGCAAACTTTTAATCTTTTACTTCAAAGTTAAAGTCAATGTTGTTGAGACCGGATCGGACCGGCCAGTCCGACCGGTTCGACCGCGAATCGGGGGCTGGTCCGGTCCGGTCTGGTGTGACTCATTTTGAACCGGTCGAACCGGCCGGTTCGACCCGAACCGCTGGTCAGACCGGGAAACCGGACCGATTCGGACCAATTTTCGTATTTTTTTTTATTTTAATGGGTAAAAACGGGCTGTTAAACCATAAATTAGTACGTCGGATATACAAATATAGTTAAGTTTTATATATAACTATAAAATATATATATATATCATATATAAATTACTTATATTTAATTACATATATAAATATAATTAAAATATAGTTAAATCCGGTCCAACTGATCCGACCGGTCCGACCACCAAACCAGTAAAGCGTTCGGTTCGACGTCCGATCCGGTTCTGAAAATATTGTTTAAAGTTCATATATCAAACTTAATATGAGGTGGATTTGATTTAAAAATTGAGGTAGACTTTTCCTGTTCAAATGATCAATGGCACATCTTCTTCTTTTTTTATTCTTTTAGATATATTTATTCATAAAATCAACAAGAGTGATAAGGTTAAGGATATTATTAGCATTTCAAATACCAATGATTTTATATTTATATATAGTTAATATTGCAAAAATGAAACCCCGCGATGATGACGACTTCACAACCACACGTAGTATTTTAATTTTCCAAATGTCATCATATGTAGTTAACTAAATGTAAACGAATATATTCTATGATATCATAAATCGACGCAATTTTAATTAGAAGTTGATGGGGGTGATTTAATGTTCGTTCGATATTATTATATTGAACATCTAATCTAATCTAATCTAATCTAATCTAATCTAATCTAATGTAATCCGTAGCGTTTTAGACAATTTCATGCTAAACCCACCAAAACCTACATCTAGTCTCGGTGTGTTATTCTTCTTTCGAAGGAAGGCTAAGTTGGGCCAAATTTTCATAATATACACTTGAGTTACCACAGTTCCCATAAAGTATGAGGCCTTGAGCCAAGAATTCTGCTAAGATATTTTTATCGATATTATTTTCCATATTGGTAAATTAAAAAAAGGTATATTATTCATTTTTGTTTCCGCTCAAAATATGTTCAATGTTTATTTTTGTTTGTTTATTTCTAACCCAGAAACTTATAAATCAAGAACAAATAAAGAACATGCATTTCATTCGTTAGTTGATTAGTAACCAATTTTGTAATATTATGATTTGGAACTTGTATTACATCCAAAGAGGTTCAACGTAGACAAAGGCTTGGCTTTAATAGAGGCATTTAAAGTTGTTGAATTAGGTGAGGTACGATTATACTTAATGTCATATTTTGATAGCCTGTATTGATTATCGATAACGACTCACTACGAATGAAATTGGTAAAATGCTTAATAAATAAGTTAGACAACCCAAAAAAAATTAAACTTTTATTTATAATATATCAATATTGATAGTTTCTTGATAAATTATGGATATGTTGTCTTTCTTGCTAAAAACTGGAAAGAAATATATATATATA
>BJCM01012548.1:0-15324 GCA_018326385.1 Flaveria bidentis
TGTCATGCCTGAAATGCAACGGTTATATTTTGAGAAACTCCAACGGGAAATCATGATGAGGGATAGTCATGCTTGAAACTGTAGAGACTTTTGAATTATTATATTTTGAAGACCAAAGGCTTTTGAATGTTTACTTTATTTGATGCTAACTACTTTTAAGCATGTATAACTTGTAAAAGCTCTAAGAGTGATTTTTGGTCTTGTAAGTGGCTATAAATGATATTTAAGCATGTATAACTTGTTTCATATTTTGTTTGTGAATTGTGATTCATACTTGAACTTTTTTAATCGTTTGTTTGTGTATTTGCAATTAGTTGCGTTAGATTTTGTTATTGCAAATATATTTTATAGTTAATTTGCATGTGTTATTTTTAGATGGACCCATTGTAATCGAACTCGTCTTAACCCAAACCCTTTCCATACAAAGCGTCTCATAACTTTGACAGTCAACTTTTATATAATTTATTAAAAATCGAATTTTAGAAATAAATGATAGTAAGACAAAATAGTTGATAGTTAAAATTGTAAATGAAAGAGAGAGAAAATAATAATAATAAAAAAAGAATATAAAGATAAAGATAAGGAATGGAATGTGAGATGTTTTTAAGAAATAAGATATAAATATAAGTGATGATGATTTTTTAATAAATCATAAAGATATAGATAAAAAATAGGTTGTGAATGCTCTCAGAATGACATAGTTAGAAAATTTTAAAATTTTATTGTAAAATTTAAGAAAGAGAAACAAAACATCTTAAAAGTTAATTATAACATATAAATATTTAAAAATAAATAAATAAATCTTTACGCATATAAACCGTGAATTGCACCGAGTCAAACGACGGTGGTTACTTGATTTAACACTATACTTTAATTAAAACCGGATCTACTTCTCTGTTATGTTTTGTCTAATATTGTATAAAATAAAAAATTAAAAAGTAATCTTTAAACTTCATGAATTTACATTTGTTGCTTGAGCTTGCATATTGTTACTGTTGAATGACAAGCTATGTTAGGATACTGTATACCTATATTGATAATTGTTAGTCATATGATAAGTAGAACTAGAAAAGGTATAAATTTTTTTTTTTCATTGCCATTAGTTCTTATGTAAATGGAACATTGGAACTCATCTGGTTCGTGTTTACGTGCTTGACCACTTTTTTCGTAACCTTAGAAAAAGATGAACGAATTTGGTAATGGGTTTTAAAGATATTCAAGTTCTTTTCCTCATTTTAATGATTAAATTTATTAGAAAACTATGACTTGTTAATTTTATACTATCTCTAGTAATAAATCAAAATATCTTGGAGCAGGATGATATATTTCTAAGCACTAATCGCCACCTAAGATCAACTTATGTAATATCACTAGAACGAAAGTATATATGTTAAATTCATTTTTACTAAAAATGTTTATACTTAATTGTTGAATTCTTATTTTTTGAAATATAATTAATATGGAAACAGTTGCAAAGTTTTTTTTAAACTTTTTTAATAATAAAATTTATAATCACATAATATGTAATTAAGATTCGTTCAAACACTGTTGTATATGTGATACATGTTTACTCAAACTTTTGAAAAATTATATTCATTTATCTATGTAATAAAATTACATTTCACTTGGATTGTTCGTTTCATATTATAATTGACAAGTTGTTCTAAATTTATTATATAAAGTTATTGTTAAATGTGAATATATAATTTTTAATACTATTGTAATTTATATTATTAATATAAAAAAGTTAAAATCTTGCACTATATAAATATATATAATATATTCTTATAACTATTAATTATTATTTTTTTGTATATTATTATTTATAACTTAAATATTTTTGTTATATATAATAATTTCATTGATGTTTTACCTATATAATATATTAAACTAGGTTAATCCTCATGTATTACACAGAATGAATAAATAAAATATTAAATAATTAGTAATCAAAATTTATGCATTATAAAATCATAGTTGAATATAAAATATGATTATAATTATATATAAATAGTTACTTTAAGTAAATAAGCAATCATATATTTTTGTAAACTTTGTTTTATAAAAATTTGTGATTTTTAAATATTTTATTTTAAGAAAACTGTTTTTTAAAGAAAAAGTTTGTTGTATTGTGTATTTTATAAAAAATATTTTTAAAATGTGTGTTTTAATAAAAAATAGGTTTTTTATTTATTAAGTTATATATATATTTAATTTGAAAATGGCAAGAGTAAAATTATTAGTATTTATTATTATTATTATTATTATTAATATAAAGAAATGAGAAAATTAGTATGATAAGGCTTACAATTATTTCATGTTTATTTTATTTTTTATAGATAGATATATAGGCTATAAACCTATTAAATAAACGAATTATAGTTAGTAAAATCACGAAAAAGTTAGATTATAATATTTTAATATTAAATATAATTAAAAATTATATATATGTAATAGTTCAAGAAATAGAAAAATTATACTATTTATAACTCCCTTATCTAAATAGTTTTATTTTTAGACATTTTTTAAGATTTTTTATTAAAAAAATATTTTTTTTACCAAAATCTTGTTTTTTTAAACTATGATTTGTAATTATTTCGGTTGTTTTAATAATACTATTTTTAAAATTTTCACCTTTATAATTTTCTAGAAACAAAATGATTTAAAATATTTTCTTAGAAAAGGTTTAGTGTTTTATAAAATTTTATATTATAAAATTTTTTTGTTTTTTATTATTTATATTTTAATTTAAAGATGTAATTTTTAAATTCTTTAATAAAATATATATTTTTTAAAAATATAGTTTGATTTCAAACAATCTAAATAAGAGAGAGAATTATAACAATTAATAAAATTTATTTTTAATAAGAGAGAGAAACTTGTATTAGTATTTAAATTACTATAATACCCTTTGGAGGGAAAATTAATTTGTGAATATGTAAAAATTTGACAAGTAACAAAAATATGGGTTAAAAAAATGACAAGTGCCAAAAAAACATTTTTTATTAGTATTGATAGATTATACATATATAACATCTACCATATAGTTTTTCTATTTTAGGTGTGTGACACACGGGTATTTAATCTAGTGTATTTATATACATCACATTTATATATAAGATAGTTATAGTAAAAATGATATTTAATATAAAATGTCTAACAAAATTTTATATTTGACATGTGTTCTTCAATTATTTTAAACTGGAGTGTATTTTGATTATTGTGTTAAATACAACAGTTCATTATTATAAATATCAAGTCACAGTGTTATATATAAAATCTCTATGTCAAATATGTTTCATTATTTATCATATGTATTTCTCATTGTTTTTTACATTTTAAAACATTTCGTATTATTCTGTCATTATTTTTTATATATTATATAAATTCATTATTATTTTCTCATAGTGATTTACAATTAGAATTACACAATAATGTTATTTCACCAGTGTGTTTTTTAAAACTAATAGTTTTTTAGGATAATATAATGACGAGCTACAAAAACGTAACGAGTCATTTTATCATAGTGTTTTACGTTTTATATAATTATGTGTTATTTTGTCATTGTTTTTAATGTATAAAATTAATTAGTTGTTATTTTATTATTATAGTTTACATATTAGAAGTATGCAACATGGTTATTTCACCGTTATGTATTTTAGAATTCATCTTTTAAACAAATGAAAATATACAATGAAGTGCATTAATGAAACAATGACAAGTAAATATCATATGAATTAAAAAACATCAATAGTTTGGTCTTTTTATATAATGATATTTTACCGTTTTTATGGTGTGATTTCTATAAGAAAACAATATCATATGTAAAAGTTATAGACGTTTAAAAAAAGAGGGGAAATTGAATAAAAATAGATCGATAAAAGTTGTTATAACTAAAATACAACTCTAACAAACTTTTTTTAACATTTCGCTCTCAACCATTGAATAAAAAATTGATGGTTAAAATACCTGCTTATAATTTTCAGATTTAAAACCTCTTTTTATTTCAACTCTTTGTCTTTATACATAATGAATGTTTTAAAGTAACAAGCTTAATTTCAAATACCAAATATAAACATCATAAGTAAATTACTAAAATGTTTTTATTTTAATTTAAGGTTAAAAATAAGGTTTTAAAATATTTTTATCAACAAGTGAATGGAATAGTTTATTAAAAAAAAACATAAATAATATTTATACCTAAAATGTACCATGTTAATTTTGGATGAAAGAGTACATGTATTATGTAAAGTCATGATCTATTACAAACTAATTTTAGTATTCCGTGTATTACATGAACAATATTTTAAAATAAAATATGATTGAAATTACGTATTATAAAATAATATAAATAATAAAATAATGATATTAACTTTTTAAACTTTTATTTTCAAACTTTTTTTTTGTTTTATATAAAAAAATTAACACTTTGTTTCAAAACAAACCATTTGAAATATATCATTTTCAAAATCTCCTTATTATAATTCTCAATCTTAATTAATTTTGATTTATTAAATTTTTACTTGTTAAAAGCACCAATTTAAATATTTCGTATTTCTTTTCTAAAAAGTTTGTTGTTTAAAAAAATTTGATAAAAATTTGTTTTAGTATAATTAATAAACATATCTTTTTCTTAAATTATTAAAAAACTATTTGTAATCTAAAAAAGAATTAAATAATATTATCAATAACTAATGTAATTAATTAATAGTAGAGAAAAACAGAAAAAAAAATTTGATGAATAAGAATATGATATTAACATGTGTCCCCTTAGATACTCATTTATTAGAATAAAAATTTTATTAGAATAAAAAGATATTTTAGAATCTTTAAAGTCATAATAATTATAAATTTCTTTTTGGTTAGAAGCTTTACTTGTATTCAACCACCTATATCTCCAACCTTTAATAAGTGGATTAAATAATCATTGCTTAAGTGAAATGATGTTTAGTTAGAAGCTTTATTTGTATTCAACCACCTATATTTTCAACCTTAGATAAGTGGATTATATATCACCGCTTAAGTGAAGTGATGTTTTTTATTGTACAATTGATTTTAATTAAGTCCTCTTATACTTACAATTATAAGAAAGCTAACATGGAAATTTTCATGTTTAACCACTTCAAGTATTCATCAGGTAGTCCCAAGTAATTTATACAATCTAATTAATCTCGTGTTGTGGAAGGGTTATAGGTGTTTTAATTCATATGGTTAGCCTTTAGGCCGAAGTTAAAGGTCTTGAAATCAAGAGCTCCTGAAACTCCAATTACTTGTGCTTGTTAATGATCACAAAACCTACTTTCCTCGATCTGAGCGTTGACGTAATCATGACATTTAAATAAGGCGAGGTTATGGATTCAATTCTCACATAGTTGAGACATAAAGTTTTCTCAGCAATAAGTTTCCTTCTGAGGAGATTGAGAGCGCGGTTCCGGCTTAGAAACGGATAGGCGAGCCCGATTAAGATAACACCTATTATCCGAAGCATGGTCATACATTTTCTGTTAAAATAAACTATCGTTTTATGCTTAGAATGCGACTTTTGGTGGTCAAATGTTGACTGTCGCCGCAGAGTGTTTGATCTAAGTTCTTATGCGTTTTGTACCTACTTTCTCGTATTTAACTTCAATTTAACCTATTTCCTGTTACATCTAATTACAACTAAATGTAGCTTATTTCATGAAAAACGTAATACATTAATCATAATCAACAAGCATTTGAAGGCATTTAGATGAGTCGATCAAATCGACTAGAGATTGGACAAGCAAATCAACCTCTCTCCCGCGAACTCAAACCCCCAGTGTCCTTTACATCCTTTCATTGGTGTATCACAGTAGGGGAAATATATTTGAGGGACTATTTATGGTAGGAGAACGAGAGATTAAAAAAAAAAAAAGTCGTCAACATGTTTAAGGTTTTGGTGTCACTTAAAGTTGCAAGTGTCATTAGAGAATATGGTCAAGAGTTAAACGGGGACTAAGGTGAAGGGTGTGAGTGTTGGTGGGTTAATCTCATTGCCATGTGACAGTGAAAATGGTCATATCTTGTTGGAGGTATGAGTGTTCATGGTCTCTTTTCATGGTTTTTAGGTCAAATCACGAGCCAAACCTTTAGTAACTGTTTTTAAATATCAAAAACCAAAATCATAACTTTTTAATTCAAAACTAAACCAAACTAAATGTTACTAGCAGTTTTGTTTCACGGTATAGACTGATTGGACTTTTATTATATTCTAAATGTATAAATTAAAAATACAAAAGAAGGATGCATCTCCCTACTCTAATAAAATGTTAACTCAAATGGACACATGACAACAATATATTCATTCTCACAAAAAGTTTCTCGCTCTTCCCTCTTTTATTTAATAATCACTTTAATTACTAATAATTTTATTTATTTATTTCAAATTAAAATATTTTTCCATAATTTAAGAAGATAATTGTTATTAATGCTGTTTTTAATAAAATAAATTTTTAAGATAATTTTCTAAAATATCAAAGTTTTTTTCAAAATACAGAATATTTTAAATTTGATGTTTTATAAAATAAAATTTTTATAAATAAAAAATTAATTAGAATTGGGAATTATAATAAGATAAAAATTTAAAAATATTCTTTCAAATATTTTTCTAATATAAATTTCAATTTTAATTATTTCAAAACCTTTGTAATAAAAATAGAATTTTTATTATATTTATAATAAGAATGATTTCAATTATAATTTATTTTAAAATATAAACTTACAATAAATAATTTGTTATTATATTTAATATTCAACACGTATAAAAGCTAGTTATGAATCCCTAGCAGATACTTAAACTAGATAATTGTCCAGGCTACTCATTTATTGTTGATTTATATATTCCCAAACATTTGTGTTAGCGTGTACGAGCTTTTCAAAACGTTAGTTTGTGTTAATTCACTCTTGATTCATAAAGACATTAGTTTTATTTTACTAAACACAATATAAAGTATAACTAGTTAAACATATCTAACATAGAATACTTAATTTTTTATAATGTATACAGTTTTTATGATTCAATCTGGTTTTATTTGGCGGGTTTTTTTTGTACAAACTATAAATCAAACTGTCCATTATGGTTTGAAAATTTTAAAATCAACCAATTAAAAGTTAGAAAGAAAAATCGATCCGTGAAGATCTCAGAAGTTTAAACCGAATCATAAACACCCATAGTAGAGAGGTGGGGATTAGGTTTACGGGCCCACCAATTTAATATATAATTTTCACATTTAACGTTTAGTTTTTAGTTAAAGGATATTTTGGCTGTTTTAGGAAATTGTTAAAAATAAAACTTAACGACCATTCATTTTACATACTAAAAAGTGTTAAATTTGTGAAAACTATTAATTAAAATTATGTAATTTCTGAAAAGTTAAATATGAAAACAATAGCATGAGGATTCTTCAAACGCAAAACAATCAAGACACTACACATTCTTTTATAAAAAAATATTGAAATTCCACCGGACCATTAATCTAATATAGTAATATACTCTTTCTTTTATAAATATACTCTTTCTTTTATAAAAAGTTTTATGTGTTAAAACTTTTATAAAATATTTACATGTTTACGTTTTCACAAAGACCGGAGATAATTTCTATTAACTTTATGATTTCTTTTTAAATAACATCTACTAAAAAGTTAAAAAGTCACTTTTTACTCATGCTTAGATATTCCAGTGACCACCTCACATGTTAATCACTATAATTAATATTTTCTTGCTTTCTCATTGCATCAGGTTTGAAAATTAATTATAACAAAAGTTCAATTTTTGAGATTGGTGTATAAATGTTGATAATCTTGTCAATATTATGCATTGCCAAAGTGGCATAGTTCCATTTAATTTGCTTGGGATTCCAATTAGAAATAATATGAATCGCATATGAGTTCTAGATCAACTGGTTTATTACGAGGCATTCTATGACTTTCCAATATGAAGGTCATGGGTTGGAGTCTCACTAGGTGCAATATGCTCTTAGTGAGCCAAGGGTTTTACCATAGTGGACCTTTAGGTGGTGGGTTTCCCTTGAAATGGTGGGCGAGCTGGGTCATCAGCGCTGTTTGTGTTCGCGGGCGTGGGTGGCCTTTCGCCATTGGGTTTACCCGGGTGACCGGGCTTAAAAATTATTCGTTGGCCGTTAAAAAAAAATAATATGAATCGTATCATAAATTGGAAACCAATAATTGAGAGATTCAAAGTCAAAATATCATTATGGAAAGCGAGAACATTGTCTATTGGAGGAAGGTTAACGCTTTTAAAGGCGGTTTTGGATAGTCTTCCTTTTTATTACTTATCACTTTTTAAAGCTCTTGCGCAGGTGATTAAATCTCTTGAGAGCATTAGACGGAAGTTTTTATGGAACGGATCTTCTAATGGAACAAAGATAAATTGGGTGGCATGGTCAAAGGCTACGGCTCCGAAAGAAGTTGGTGGCAATGTTTTCAAAACCGGATCGGACGTCGAACCGGATGCCTTACTGGTTTGGTGGTCGGACCGGTTGGACCGGATTTAACTATATTTTAATTATATTTATATATGTAATTAAATTTAAGTAATTTATATATGATTTATATATATATTTTGTAGTTATATATAAAACTTAACTATATTTGTATATCCGACGTACTAATTTATTGTTTAAAACCATGTTTTTACCCATTAAAATTAAAAAAAGAAGAAGAAGGAAAACTGATCCGAACCAGTCCGGTTTCCCGGTCCGACCAGCGGTTCGAGACGATTCGACCAGTTCAAAACGAGTCACACCAGACCGGACCGGACCAGCCCCCGATTTGCGGTCGAACCGGTCGGACCGGCCGGTCCGATCCGGTCTCAACAACATTGGTTGGGGGGTCTTGGTATTGGTAACATTCAAGATGCTAATATAGCTTTATTAGCAAAATGGAGATGGAAATTTTACACTCAAAAACAATCATTGTTGGTAATATCATCGAGGCAAACAAGGAATTATTAAAAGAGAATGTTAACTTGGATAACCTCATGAAGGCTAAGGTGGGGGATGGAGGTTCTGCTTATTTTTGGTTGGATAACTGGCATGGGAATGGTCTTATCAAGTTGTACTTTCCTGAATTATTTGCAGTTGAGAAAGAAAAATCATGTAAGCTTGGAGAAAGAATAAAGGTGGTTGCGGATGAAAACAGTGGGAATTGGACATGGTCTCATACTCCGAGTAATTATGAAGAGTGTATGCAATTGCAAAATCTTGAGAGGTTAGATTCAAGATTTAAATATTTCAAATGAAAATGACAAATGGTTTTGGTTGGGGGATGATTCTGGGGTTTTCTCGGTTAAGTCTCTTCGGTCGATTTTAGAGCTTAATCGGATCCATTTAGACTTTAATCATCATATATGGTTGTCATGGGTCCCGTTGAAAGTGAATGTGTTTGCTTGGTGAGCTCGAATTGATAAAAGTCCATTCAAATTAGCACTATCAACTAGTGGGTCAATCTTTTTTCCACTGAATGTTCATTATGTTTTGGAGAGAATGAGACAACTGACCATGTTTTGATCCATTGCCCGTATGCAGCGTCGATTTGGAACCAAATTTTAATATGGTGTCGCATCTCGGAAGTAGAAAGGGATTCGATCAGGAGCATGTTGCAGGCTCCTTTCAATATGAATATAAATTTAAAACAGAAAAAAAAGCTATGTATGTGGTGTTTATGGCTACGTTTTGGGGCATTTGGAAGTCGAGAAATGAGCTTATTTTCAACTCCAAACCTTTATCAGCGTCGGTGGTGGTGGATGAAGTAAAGTATTTTTTTTTTCATGGTTAAAACATAGAAGAAAGTAATAGAACTTGTATGGCATTTATAATGTAATTTTTCATTTACTAACTTTCCTTTATAATCGTTATTGTTAGTCCTAGCATCTTGCTAGTGGTTATTTCTATAATAAATTTGTGGTTAAAAAAATTATATCTTCTATTTGAAGAAAATAGATTAGATTGGCATTTTTTGATATTCTTGTGTCATGATACCAATCACGAAGCACGTAACAGCAAAATCATAGGACCACATAATGGTATAACTTAGCGTCTTCAACACTTCAAGTGCTCTTATTGGAGGATCAGATTCCAAGAGAGCTAGAAACCTTAAAAATATAAATTTTAATAGGTCAATATTAAATGTCATTAAAAAGAATAAACTTAGAAACTGTTTGGACCATTTAAATGGTTAAGGTAAGGTGTTAACAGGGCACACATAACAAATCAGACACGATACGATAATACATAAACACGATAAGTGTTTACACGAACACGTCACGATAAGTAATTGTGTTTTTTTTCCAGACACGAACACGAATCTGTTTAGAAACAGATTACATGATAAGACCTGTTAAGAAACACAATGAAAACACATGTTTAGTGAAACAAAAACTTACTGAAGTCCATCAAAATCTTGAATATATTATAATTTTTAGCATAATAATCCTTGACATATTTGAAACAAAAGTAAATAAAAAAATTATTTTAACCGATAACATAGTTTAAAGAGGTAATAGACAGAGTACGAAGAGGGCTTAGGACAAGCCGAAGACTCAGTCGGTGGTACTATGATAGTCGTATTCGATTGAAGCGTTTGGGCAACGGATAAGGTTTTTATATTGAACATTAAAAATAATGACATATATATATATATATATATATTAATAAGGTAAATATATAAACAAGTTTTAACATGTGCTTTAACTGGTGTTTGATATGTTAAGACATGATTTTTATCGTGTCTTTAACATGTCAACCTGTTAATGACACGAAACAAGTTAAGCTCAATCACGAAATCTGTTAACATCGTGTTGTGTTGTGTCATGTTAAAATGTCCGTGTCAGAAATTGTCAGCACTAGGTTATAAATACATGTAAATACAAAAAGGTTTTGGTTCAAGCTTCAATTTTATTAAAAAACACATAGGATTGAGCCAATGAGTTTTCTCAGTTTTGGGTTTCCTCCTAAAGTGGTTAGGCTTGTGATTTCGGCTGGAAAACAAATAAATAAGTCTGATTAAGATAACATCTATCATCTGAGACAATGCTATACATTTGCTGTTAAAAAAACAAAAAATGTTTGACATGCACTAATACCAAAAAGAATGAAATGGACAATTATAAGAGAGTGAAAAAAACTATAATTGTTTTAACATCTCAAGATTATTCACCCGACTCTTTTTTCCTTTTCATTTCATCTTTCGATCCCACCCTCACAACGCCACTGCTACCGCCACCAACAACCAGTGGCGGAGCTTAATGTCACAACCCGCCAAAACGCAGGTCGTAACACCCTAATTTTTATCGATTAGGGGCACTAATGAAGCAAGCAAGGCTGCCCGAAAGACTCCGAAACAACCCACATAATTCTGCAGCAACATTGCGGCCTTGGAAGACTCTAGAACGTCCCACGACACACTAGAAAACATAGCTTAAAGGGTTGCTATGAAGGAGAAACTTGTGCAGCCCTAAAACACCCCAGAATTCTCTAGAAAAGACTACAAAAATCCAGACATGAAGTCTAGATCAAGTTAGAGAATTTCATGTAAAATAACTAGACTTTAGACAAAGAATTATCTAGATATTAGGTTAGTTAAATATCTAAGATATTTAGATTAACTAATATCTAAGATATTTAGATTATTAAACATTTTAGATATTTGGAATAGAAATATCTAAATCATGGACTACAAGTATAAATAGGTGAAGTAGTCCATATTTGTAACCCACCTAAGTTCCTTGTAACTCAAAGTCTTGTACTTGTGTTTCTAGTAATACAAGTTTTTTACTTGTGTTGTAAACATACACCACAAGCATCTTACTTGCGCACTACAAATCTAACGTTCCCTTTCAAAGACTTTCGCTGCATAAATCATCCATCCGAGATCGAGAAGGCTGACTTAGAACGAATCTAAGTGCCGCACGTGAGCTGAATAGATTAGTCCGTGACATTAAGCACTCTTATAAGGTGGGCGCGGGGTAAAATTAAATTTTTTTATGGGGGGCGAACTCGATATATATAAAAAAATTACACTATCGGGTCAAATATCTACACTATCGGACCGAAATTAACACTACTGACGAAAAAGAAAACGAGAAGAAGGGGGGAGTCTCCAACTCCTTATATCCTTCGCCCATGCCAACAACCAACAATAACAATAACTATAGTTGTCGCCGCCGCACCATGACACCAACCACCACCGCCACCTCCCCCACCACTCTGTTATATTCTTTTGTTTTTCTTGTCTCTCAAAAGCAAAAGGTAATGGCTAATTTTATTTTTATGGGGCAATTAAACAATTTAAAGTAAAGGACATATGATCAAATGGCATATAATTTATCTTATAAAACGGCCATCAATACTTTATTGCAATAGCAAATTTATAAACATCAAAACATGTAAAGTTTAATGTACTATTTAGTGAGTTAAACATATCGTTACAATTTTAGTCATATTCTTATATTCACAAAAATAAATTATTTTACATGTTGACCATTTATATGGTTAGTGAGTCGTTATTTAATAGCATGCCGATGCAGATAATTGACTATGTTTATGAAATTTGTTTGTTAGTGCACGTTAAGTAGGAATCTAGCTATTACTGTTGTATTGGTTATTTTGATGCATTTATATTATAACAAATGTTTCAAAACTCATTGCACCAATAAATTAAACTTATAAAAAAGACACATCATTATAATAATTATTCTTCAAAACACATTACAATAATGCATCAAAAGATTCAAAACTTATTAAAATATAATTTTTTAATAATAAAACAATAATTGTATTTTGCTAAAATTCAAATAAAGAAGTCCATGCATGTACTCCATTCTTGCATTTTACCATTCGACTTTCGAAACAATTCTAAGTTTCTATTAGTAAAATCTAGCAAAGAAAACAAATCTCACTTTTGTTTAAGAGAAGTAGAAAAGCTAGATGTTTTGTCACTTTCTATATAAAAACTCTTCTTATAATTACGTCATATATACACACTCTTAAAATGAATGATAAACTATTGCATGTGCGTTGAACAAAAACTTTTTTAATAAGTTTATAACAACACCATCTGGAATTTTTACACCAATGCATCACATCCCATAATATGATATTAAAACCTATAATCATTTGGGTAAAGTTATAGTAAATATGATATTTAATATAAAAAATCTAAAAATGATTGTAGGTTTAACACACGTTCTTTTATTAGTTTAAATATGATAATATTTTGATTATTGTGTCAAATAAATTAGCTTATTGTGTTATATACGCTCATTGTGTCAAATATCAGTTCATTTTGTCATATATTTTAAATCATGTGTTATATTTATATATTAATCATTGTGTCTTACATTTTGAATCATTTTGTGTTATTTTTGTCACTGAATCTATAGATTAGATGAACTCTTATGTATCATTGTGTTTTACAATTATAAATACATAATGATATATTTTTACCAATGTATTTTTGAAAACTCAAGAACAAGATAACACAATGTATTATTTTATCATTGTTTTTTTAGATTATATAAACTTGTTGATATATATCATTGTGTTTTATAATTAGAGGTATATAATAATGTTATTTCACCAATATATTTTGCAAAACTCATAGTGTTTAAAATAATACAATGACAAGAAAAAACACAATGCAAATAGTGTTTTTTGTTATTATTTTTTAATATATTAGATTAATTAGTTATTATTTATTACTATGTTTTACATATTAAAAATACAAAACAATAAATTCAACATAATAAATTTTTAGACATTTTAGTAAAACACAATAGTATTCTAAAAAAATAATAACTAACAAAAACACACAATTAACTGCGTTAAAACGTACACAATAACATGATACGAGCTTAATAACATAAAAACATTATTATCTTTTTATATAACAATACTGTAGTTGGTTAAAGGATAAAAAACACTCGTTTTATGGTGTAATTTATATAATAATAAATAATAATATCGTACATAAAAATTATAATGTTAAAAAAATAGTGGAAATTGAAAAAAGTTAACAAATATGGTTATGCTTAAAACGCCTATCTTACGATCTTCATCCCTAAAATTTGATTTCAACCATTATATAAAAAGATTAATGGTTGAAATTACTTTATATATCTTTTAGTTTTAAGATACTTTTTTTAATCATTTAACTAGAAAGTATCCCACTTAAAATTAGGATCTCCACTCGAGATAAGGGTTGTTCACGAATCGAGCCAAACCGAGCGGATCTTTGATCTTGCTTGGCTCACTTCCAAACCGAGCCGATCGGCTCGTTTACAACCGAGCGGAAAATCGAAAGATTATTTTTCGAACGTTAATTTTTTGATCGAGCATCAAGCAATCGCAAACGAGAGACAACTCAACTATCTAGTGTGTTATCGGATTTATATTACAATGAGAAATAGTGACAATGTTCGGCCTTAGATTTTAATGACTTAAAAAACAGTCGTATTTTAACATAATATTTTCATAAATGACATGCCATTGTGGCTGACAAGGAGACTAAGAGTGTAGTCGCTAAGGCGGTGAACATATCGCAGAGTACGATACTTGAGAACAGTAGATGATCAACTAAGAGTAAGAGTGATGTTAACGACTTAGAATTGCATTAATATGCTTATTGTTAAAAAATTTATTAGGTTGCTTGATCTAATAAGTATAAATATGATTGTATTCGTATATAATGGTAAAATCTATTAGAGTGTTATGTATAAACTATACATACATACACACACATACATATATTAGAGATTAATGAAGAGGCTGATGCAACCTAAACATCTTAAGTCTATCCTGCATGCTGCATAAGTGCATTAAAGAAGAAGCTTAGGAAGTTTGACACATGAAACATAAAATACTCTAAGTGTGAAATCTTCCGAAGCAAAGACCAATATCTTCCGAAGCTAAACATGAAGTCTTCCGAAGCCTCAGAGACAAAGTCTTCCGAAGCTTCAAGTTCACGAAGACAGATTTCTTCCGAAAACTTTTAGTAACATGCTTTATCTGATGTACTGTTCCATAAAGTTAGACACCTTTCCGCTGCACCTCTACAAGTCACCAACTTACATGAGTTGGTGAAAAGGTCCATTCTTTTGGTAACTGTACATTGAGGTCTTGAGTCTGTAACTTTCTACTTTATGTACTTTATCCTTTTTATAATAGATAAGGATGTGAGCTATGGCATGATATAGTCACAAGTCAAAAGGCAATCTGCCTTTTGACTCTACAATTGATTTTGTTTGTGTCTAGTCAATTGTATCCAGCTGGCTATCAAAGTATAGCC
>BJCM01012597.1:0-15460 GCA_018326385.1 Flaveria bidentis
ATACAAATTTTCTAAAACACTAAACCTTTTCTAAGCAAATATTTTTAAATCATCTTGTTTCTAAAAAAATTTTAAAGGCGATTTTTTTAAAAATAGTCTTATTAAAACAACTGAAATAAATACAAATCATAGTTTTCTTATAAAAAATATTTTGATAAAATAATTAGTTTTTTAATAAAAAAATCTAAAAACGAATGTCTAAAATAAAATTATTTAGGTAAGAGAGTTATAATAGTATAGTTGTTTTATTTTTTAAACTATTACGTGTATATATACTTTTTAATTATATTTAATATTAAAATATTATAATCTAACTTCTCGTGTTTATTACTAACTATATTCCGTTTAATTAATGGGTTTTTAGCCTATATATGTATTTATAAAAAAACTAAAATAAACATGAAACAATTGAGGCCTTATCATACTTATTTTCTTATTTCTCTATATTAATAATAATAATAATAATGAATACTATTAATTTTACTCATACAATTTTTAATTTAAATATGCATATAATTTAATAAATAAAAAACCTAACTTTGTTTCTAACGCCTCTTTCTCCTTTTAAATAGTTATCTAAATTTAAAATTAAATAATTTTAATTCTTTTTAAGGTTAAAAACATTTCTTAATAAATCAAGAAAACTTTTTTATTAATGTTGTTTCTTGAAAACAAATTTTTATAAAATAAGATTTTTTAAAACACAAACATTTTAAAAAATATAAAATATCTTAAATTTGATGGTTATAAAAAGAAAACTTCTTTATAAACTAAAAATAATTAAAAGTAGGAGTTATGAAAAGAAACTTTTAAAAATGATATTTTTAATTTGGTTTGTTTTGAAAAAATGGTTAAGTTTTTTTTAAAAAATAAAATTTAAACTAAAGTTTAAAAATTAGTATTATTATTTTATTACTTGTAGTTATCACTTATAAATAATACTCATATGTAATTTTAATCGTATCTTATTTTAAAATATCATGTTGTACTTCACAAACTCTTATTATAATTAATATTTTTTAACTCGTGTAATACACGGGTTTTATTAAAGTTAGTATCATATAATAACAATCAACAAGTAATCAATTTTATTTTTTCAACCCATTTAATACATTTAGTTTTGTTTATGTTATAGTGTTATTTTAATAATTAACTTTTTATTTCTCGTGTAATACATAGGTAACTAAAGCTAGTTTTTCTATTATATACTTGTTTATTATTTTTTCCGCTCATAGGTTTTTCCTTTTCTTGTTTTCTCTTACTCTTATTAACAATATTTTTTTACTCTTGAACGCCATAAAGTATCTATTAATATCGACTCGACGTTTATATTTCGTTACTATTATTTTTTTGTTTTACTCTTTCAATTTTAAATTTTTTATGTTTTATGAAATACGAATTTACGGCTGTCTTGATTATTTTTATCAGCATTAATTTTTACGATACTTTTTTATACTTGAACGTCATAAAGTATCCTTTAAGATTGGCTCAACGTTTATATTTTGTTATTATTATATTTTGTTACTATTATATTTTGAATTACTCTTACAATTTTAAATTTTTTACGTATAATAAAATACGAATTTACCGATGTGTCTTGATTATTTTTATTAGCATTAATTTTTATAGTGGTTCCGTTTTTAGCATTCCAACCTAGATTTTGTAAAGGTTCCGTTATTTTATAAAAGTTCTGAATATTATCAACAATTTTATTACAACACACGACTTTGCAACAATTTCACCTTTGTATATGAATTTTCAAACATATAAACGACATCTTGGTATAATATTTTTGAAGTTCCTTATGTTATAAACGCATATTTCAACATGAAAGTTCATGACAAGGTTTTGATGTCACATACTATAGTTTACACGTCCACCGTAACACATGGTTCTTAATACAAAGGAGGAAACAAACAACGTATTATTAGAACAATTGTAACAAAATTTCTCCAACATATTTCTTTACCAGTATATACAAAGATTTCATATTTTTTTAATTTTTAAAATCATCACACTTACACCGTTCAAAATTTAAACTCACAAACAAATACGTCACTGTAACACCATTATCTCCGTAAGAGCTTTTCCAACATATATCATTTATAAACGACATATAAAGATTAGTTTTATGGAAGTTGTGTTTGATTTTTTAAGTTGTAACATACACATATTTAATAACTGAAGTTTACAATGTAATGATTAGAAATATAGTGGATTCACCAACTTTTTGTTAGTTAATTTATTTCAGTTTAACTTGGTATATATTGGCGTTTTGGTTGTTCCTCTTCACATTTCGTTACGTAAGTTTTTTTAAAAAACTTTAAAACTACACTTAATACTCGAGTGAACCTATTTGAGATGTGATATCAACTTCTTATAGTTATTTTGATACTTCAAACCTGACTCATCACTACCATCTAAAAAAACTCTTATCACTATTAAAACTCATTGAGTCAGGTTCAATGATGAAGCCAATACATTAGAAGTGGGTGAAAAGGCCCTCCGTAGACAATTTTTTTTATGAATTTGTAGTGCAAAAGTTTATAAATTTGGTAGTTTTAGCATAATTTTGATCGAAATGAAAGCTTGGACTTGAAAAAAATCTTTTCTTAACAAGTTGGGGCACACTTTAAATTGCATTTTGACTGAAGATGAGGCTTTTTTTTAATGTGCATGTGTTGTTTGAATTTCAAATTAAATTTTAACTCTTTAAATTTGCCAACCCTGTAAAAAAAAATCTTGACTCTGTTAAACAATGTATAATATATGTTTAGTTAAAATGACACATAAATGTCATGTGTAAAAATCGTTTCATTAAAGCTCCTTTTAAATCAAGTATAGTAATTAACTAATGTTTAGAGCCTCTATTAATGCAATAATTTATGAAAAATTGTGTTTGGCGTGAGTTAAGGATTTGGAGTCCTATGCATTTAAAGCCCTTTTTAATTTGTTTGTAATGATGTTTGTAGTCCAATTTATGTTTATGTTATCATGTTTGGAGCCCCCAAAATACTCGGTGTGTATAGTCTTACTAGTATAGTAGGACTGCAAACGAACTGAACGTTCAACGAACAGTTTGTGAACTGTTCGGTGGGAGTTCGTTTATGTTCGATCGTTTAGTAAATGAACGAACACGAACACGAAAATTCCGTTCGTTTAGTTAAACGAACGAACATGAACACAACCCGCGTTCGTTCATTTATGTTCGCGAACGTTCGATAATGTGTTCGTTAGTGTTCGTTCGTGAACGTTCGATAAAGTGTTTGTTTATATTCTTAATTATTGTGTCAGCTATTTTTATGACTATTATATCAAATATATATATATATATATATATTTATATATATGTGTATATTTATATATATATATATATATATTTACTACTTATTATTTTTTTATTAATTTTGTGTAATCTTTGTAATAAAAAAATATAAATTTTATTCTAAATTTAATCTATAATAATTTGTATTTCATTTGTGTTTATGAATTTTTTTGTGTTCATCATGTTTATGAATATGTTTGTGTTCGTTTGCTATTGTTTGTGTTCGTTTGCTTTTGTTTGTGTTCGTTTGCTTTCGGTAAGTGTTCGTGAATAGTTCATGACCATGTTCATTTTCTTAATAAACGAACACGAACAAGAAATCTCGTTCGATAAGTGTTCGTGAACAGTTCGTGAATAAGGTTATTTCTTAACGAACGAACGCGAACAAA
Source organism: Flaveria bidentis (assembly GCA_018326385.1). Classification (NCBI taxonomy): domain Eukaryota; kingdom Viridiplantae; phylum Streptophyta; class Magnoliopsida; order Asterales; family Asteraceae; genus Flaveria; species Flaveria bidentis. The sequence continues at coordinate 3,715 of BJCM01012597.1, forward strand.
GCATTATTCGTGTTTGTTCGGTTCGTTTGCAACCCTATAGTCAAGTTTCAGTCGGAGAACTAAAAAATATACAAGAGAACCGTTAGGTAAGTTAATACTCTTGGTTTTTCCGAGTAAATTTCGGTGTGTTATTAGCTAATGACAAATTTTATTTACTAATTTTGTTGTAAAGTCATAAAGAGAACCGTAATATCACATGACTACTAAACAAATATCATGACTAAACAAATATCATGACTAAACAAATATCATGCATTCAACGCTTTATGATATTTTTCTAATTAAAATAATAATAAGATATCATGTTTTTAAGTTGTAACGTCCTAATATATGATCTATAATTGAAATCAGAATTTAGTAATTTTACTCTTGAAACTAGCACTTTTTTATCTCTAATATATAAATTAACGTTAAATAAAAAACTGTTTAGACCCAATTAATTTAATCACTATAATAGCGAATTTTATATTTTTAATTTTCATTTTTGTAAAACAACTAACACATAAATCTAATATACTTTTAATTCTACTTCACACTCCACTAGTACTTGGTCCGACCCGTTTTGATCCATTGCCCGTATGCAACGTTGATTTGGAACTAAATTTTAATATGGTGCCGCATCTCGGAAGTAGAAAGGGATTCGATTAGGAGCATGTTGCAGGCTCCTTTCAATATGAATATAAATGTAAAACAGAAAAAGGCTATGTATGTGGTGTTTATGGCTACGTTTTGGAGCATTTGGAAGTCGAGAAATGAGCTTATCTTCAACTCCAAACCTTTATTAGTGTCGGTGGTGGTAGATGAAGTAAAGTACATTTCTTTTTCTTGGTTAAAACATAAAGGAAAATTAGTAGAACTTGTATGGCATTTATGGTGTAATTTTTCATTTACTAACTTTCATTTGTATTCGATATTGTTAGTCCTAGGATCTTGCTAATGGCTAATTTTATAATAAATTTGCTGTTCAAAAAAAAAACAAAGAAAAAATAAATTATTTTTTTGGATATCTTAATTATAAAAATATTTGTTATATATAAATTAAATTAATATCAAGCTAGGGACATCGTGATGTAAAATTTCTCTCCTATATTCTAGACGTGAAGAGTTCAGACTTTACAAAATACACACATATATATTATCAATAGAAGGAAATTAAAAGTGGATTAAAAGTTTAAAGACTAATAAAAAAAACATTTTATATGCAAAAATCACCAAAATTAGTTTATTATGTTTTGTCTAAAAAAGCCAATAATCGGGTAAAGTGATTCGACTTTTTGCGAGGTTTGTTGGTATTTGTGATATGGACAAAATTAATCATTTGTGTTCATGACCCTAACTTGTGAAAGAATTCCTTTTTTCAATATTACATATAAATAAATACCATAAAAGAATTTATCACATTATTTAAGATGCAAAAGGTCAAAAGGGTTCTTCATTTAGTTTTGATATAGTAAAACCTGATAATCTTGTTACATAGAGATTAATTAAATTCGTGATTTATTTAAATAATGAGTTGTTGCTTTTAAACGATCAACATTTTATGACATGACATCTAACATTTTCGTATAAAAATTATATCATTCATAGCTTTTGTTATTATAGCTTTACTGTTGTGAGCCTCGTGGCTATTGTCATTATTACTATAATCTTGTATTCATTTTTGTTGCTTGTCATCACTACTAAAAAGTTCTATGCTCGTTTTTTTTCCTTTTTTTAAATTTTAAGATTGTATGTTCTTTTACTAAGATGATTGTTTATTGTGAGAGAGAACTTTTTAGTTGTCTCTTATAACAAAGTTCTAAAAACAATCATCCAGTTATTTAAAATCTTAAAATGGTTCGATAAGAAATCAACTGTAATAGAAAATGTGTTTCATCTAAAACTTGTAAGAAACAATATTAATCATCATTATTCTTAATTAATGATTAAAAATGTATTTTAAGTATGTTCATTTTTGTTAATTTTTTGAATTTCGCTGTTTTTTTAATGTTCCTAAAGTTTATATAATGTTACTTTTATAAAAAATCATTATGAAAACGAACGTATTTTTTATTTTTAAAACGAGACAATATCTTTATATATAAAAATAAAAAAATATGTTTTCATCCTCGTCATTGTGTCTTTTCTTTTATAATTGTGTTTTTCTAAACATCGTTGTGTTCTTAAAACATAATAAGTTTTGAAAAGACAACAGTAATGAGTTTGGTCTTTTTTATATATATTTGAAATGTTATCAACAATATCTAATTTTTTATTTTCCTATATAAGGTTACGTATGTTACTCTAGTCTCCCTCAATGCAGGAGTTCGCAATGACGTGCCAACATTAGATTTCTATGGCTTTACACCCCGCGTGCCCGCCGCAATGCGAGAGTGTTAGTACTAGTTTAAAATTTTGAAGTACACATTACAAACATATTGATAAGTTAATATTAAGGATTTATCTATACATTTTTAACTTTTAAAACGCCCTTTATAATAAAAATAACTGTTCAAAGAAAAAGAAGAATAATAATCAAACTTCCTAAGTTTTAAATTTATAACCATAGCTGAAGCACTCTCCTCTATCTTGAATGGTCCATGCCCTTCCCTAGATATAAGGTATCTTGGGCGTTTCCTTCACAAGTATTTTAAATAATAGGATAGCGCTTAATAAAATGATTAAAGAAAAAACAAAATTTACAATAAAACACAATTTACATTTATATTATTAAAATTATTAATTAATATTTTAAGATAAAATATAATTGCAATTACGTACAGATAACTACTTTAGACAAAAAACAATAACAAAAGTTAATCTAATAGATTAAAAATTCTGACAAAATAACATAATGTCTAATTGTATCTTTTGACCGTCATTGTGATCTTGAACACTATGAGTTTTCAAAAACATATTGGTGAAATAACATTATTATGTACTTCTAATGATAAAACATAATAATATATAACAAGTTTATATAAACTATTAAAAAATAATAACAAAAAACATATTATGTTATCTTCAACACTATTTGTTTTGAAAAACAAATTGAAAAAAAGTATTTCATTATGTACTTCTAATTGTAAAATACAATGATAGATAACAAGTTTATAATCTAAAAAACAATGACAAAAATAACATAAAGTAATCTAAAACGTAAAACATAATGATAAAATACACATAACAAATGATGTAAAATATATTATATAATGAGCTAACGTATTTGATATAATGACCAAAATATCATTCTTTTTAAAACAATAAAATAACGCGTGTCAAGCCCACAATCCTTATTAGATTTTTTAGATTAAACATACTTTTTAACATAAGCATACCCTTATTAGAGAAAGATGCAACTATATAGTTGCATTCTTACTCGCTCATTATTAACTTTTAATTGCATGCTACAAAATCTTCTTATTTTAACAAAAAGAAATATTGGAATAATACATGTCAATACTATAATCATCCTTATTAAAAAAATTTGTCTCTCTCTTCTGTTAAATAATTACCTTAATTAGTACTAATATTACTTAGCATTTTTTTAAATTTAATAAATTAAGAAATAGATCTATATATAAATGTTATTTCTAATTAAGAAAAAAAATTTAAAACAAATTTTTAATAAGTTGGTATAACTGTTTTATTACTTATAGTTATTTCTCATATATAATTTCAGTCATATTATATCTTAGAACATCATTTTATAATTAATAACTTGTGTAACACATGGTTTACTATAGCTAGTGTATGTTTATATAAGTGAATATTATTCTGTATATCATGTTTCCCTCGGTTCATAATGTTAGGTTTTAATTAGAGCATGTTGTCTATTATTTAGACCCCTCTTGTGTAATTGATTGTAGAGTCATCATAGGCGAAGCTTCTATAGGGCCAGAGGCCCCCAACCCCCTCTTTTTTGTCAATAATATTAATTTTTCGATTTGATAGTGTAAATTTCTGGTCCAGTAGTGAAAGTTATTTAACAAATATAAAGTTCGTTTTCTTAAAATAATTTACTTTCGTTCCCGTCCCCATGTGGTTCAAGTTTCACCACTTGATCACAAAACACATGACTAAAAGTCAAAGTATTCTTTCTAGCCTACAAAATGTTTCCCACTCACCAATTGAACTTGTCGATGGATGCTCATGCCCTTACGGGAGTTGGACCCATCATTGTTTTTATAAAACTTAAACCTATCTTCTCTATTATGTAATCTTAAATTTTCAAACATTCTTTGTTTAGTCAGTCATGTCACATTTTATCCTACTTACAATGTCATTTAGGAATTAAGAACATACTAGGTGATTGACACTAATTCTGAATAAAGACTCTACCATATGTCCTCATGTCACACCCTATAGCAAAATATATGAACCTAGTGTTCTATGAAATATGTATTTTAAGTATAGAAGGTGATATGTGTAATACCTCTATAGATAAAAGATGATTTATTCGAGTTGTGGAATTGTTTCTCACTCTTTCTTCGCATTCTCACCAATTCAAATAAGCGTCAACATATTCAGTTATAGATTGGTCATCTATCACTTGAAAAGAAATCATCCTCGAGTTCTTATAATAGAGAGTTTGATTATATGTGTTGTTTAGTTTCTTCACTTCCATAAATCTCTTTGTCGACAGTTGATGTTATATGTTAACTTTCTGATATTCAACGTGTGTAACTTGCTATAACACATCATTATCGTTATAAGATTCATTGGTACCAACCTAGGTCACCTTAAAGTATAATCTTTTAAAGTTATGGAGGTGTTTTTACATTATTTTTCGCATTCCCACCGATCTATGTACTAGTAGTAGGCTATGTAAGTTATTGGTCCTTTTTTTCTTTTTTTTGAATAGTAATGTATGATATTGCTTCGGACGTTAGATGTTATCTTAATTAGGACCACATATTTATTTTCTAGCCGGGACCGTATCCCCAACCATCTTAGGAGGAATTCTAATATTGGGAAAACTTTTGACTCAACCCTAAACATTTATGCTTAAAATAAGACTTGAACTATTATCTTCCTATATTTACATATTATAAGTACCTTAACCGGTTATTGATCCTAAAGGGGTAGTTTAAGGGTTGAAAATAGTTTGTTTTAGAATTAAAGGGTAGTCTTATGATAGACAATTACTAACATACTATAGACAAGGATAAGTACTTGTTTAAATAACTATGAAAATGATAAGTATTTTCTTTTTTAATAAATTAACTTTTCCAAAACCAATTTTTTTTAAAACTACGAATGTTTTTCCTAAAACAACAAACATTTTTAAATAATAGAATTATTTTAAAATCATTCTTTTTGTAGAACAAAAGTTTTATATATAAAAAGAATTACAAAACAAACCTGGATAACAACGAAATATTGATAAAGTATGAATTTTTATCAAAGCAATAACAAAATAAAAGTTTTAGAAATAATAAAAATATTTTATCAATTAATCAAAGTATTTACTAATACGCAATTTCAATTATATCTTATATCAAAAATAATGTTTTAAAGTTACTAACTTTTCATAAATAAATATTTAGTATCTTTTTTTATTCAACTCGCGTAATATATAGGTTATACCCTATTAACTTATTTAAAAACTAAACAAAAAATCATTTACCTTATGTATGAAAAGATATAAAGGTACATCAGATATAAAGGAGTAAGAGATCATAAAAGTCACAAACTTGCTCTATGGGGTACATCATAGTTACATAGTACTTTAATTGCTTAACACTGTGTCATTCGTGTTTGTTGATCTTTTTGTTTATATTTCGTAGGCCAATTCATGTGATATCCCATATATTTTCTTCTTCATTTCTTTTCAAATAGAAAATTACATAATCCATTATCCATATGATTGGTATTTTACATTTTAATATATAATTAAGAACCGTAAAAAAAGGGTCGCATTCATACAACACAATATTATATAATGCTTGATATATATAATAAGACTTAAAAGAAAAAAAGAATAAACTGCTACGTAATTGTTTTATTCATCACACTTGAAGCAAAATGTATAACTGATTGCTGAAGTATTGTAAAAAAGTATTATGACGTCTGTAATTATTTTATCTTCATCTTAAAATAAAGGCCATGAAAATTTTGCACCCATATAATGAAGGTAAAGTAGATATACGTGAAATAATGGAGAAACTTTATGTAAAATGATTATGCAGCTCTCGCAACTATACATTAAAAATGGTTTTATGCTGGAAGTACTCTGAAAAACTATTATGACATCTCTAATATTTTTATCCTGATCTAAAAATAGGGAAACAAGAATGGCAATCTTTGTTATTTTTAGGGTTAAACTTGGTTTACTAATTACAAATTGACTTAGTTTACGAGTAAGATACACGATTTGTTGAGCATTTATAAAGGTGTGTTACATGCTTACATATACCCGGTACATAGCTATGTATGGACACGTTTTAGGGGCTTCGTGCACTTCTCATGTGCGTTAACCGCCCCATAATACTAACACATGTGTGTATCACGTATGTATGTATGTATGTATGTATGTGTGTGTGTGTGTATATATATATATATGTATATATAATAAGACTATTTACGAGGTCATCTTCTTTTTTAACTGGTTTGACCAGTACCGATAAAGTGACCTGGTATTCGTTCTGATTATGTAAACACCGGTTTAACATAGATACAATTATGATACATACATTTATGATGAATAATTATTAATTTCATATATTTAAATCTAAAGAAAAAAGAAGAAGCATATTTATCATAATAAAAATGTCATTTACTCATCCTATAATACTACTAAAATAAAACTGTCTTAAACAAAGTTTGAGAAATCAAAGATAAAGAAAGAAGACAGTAGAGAGTGGTGTTTGAATGATATAAAAGCCTAAATCAAATATTGTCATTTTCATAAAAGGAATTGTGTGGTAATGGTATAGCCGCGAATAGGAAAAAAGAAGACAAGAAAGGTGGAAAGAAAACCAAGGATCCCGTGATGGTTAGTGGTCACCATGCACCGCACAATTTCAACTCTCAGTTTACAGAATTTTAAAATTTTAATTATTTATACCTTTATATATATATATATATATATATATATATATATATATATATATATATATATATATATATATAGTAATGGAGTATTTTCAAATAATTAAGAATCTTACGTTGAGTGTAACGCATTATTATTCCCGTGTTAATTGGTTTTAGATGCGAATGTAAATGATTTGAGTTGCTCGTGACTTATTTGGTATGGGTGTGATAAGGTCGAATCATGTCAAGCTTAGACAAGTTTGATCCGGAGCTTGAGCTTATATTGGAATCAATAATAGACGAGATCGAGTGTAAATAATTTATTATATTTCAAGCTTCACAATACTAGCGAAAGTAAAGAAGCTTATTATTTATATAAGTTTTAGTTGATATGTAATCACATAATGATAATTATTATTTATAGAATTATAATAAAAGCAATTAAATTTTATAGTTGATGTTATATTAAGAATTATAGTGACATAATATCTGAAAAAATTATATATTTATATATAGATATAATTATTATATAATTTAATAATTATTATATAATTTAGTAATAATAAAGAAGACGAGTTGGAACCAAGCTTAAGATTTAAAAATAAACCTTTTAATTAATGAGTTTAACTCAAGCTCTTTTCAGTTAAACGAGTCTAGCTCGAGATTAGCATGGACTTGATTTTACTTGTTTACACATGTATTTTAAAGTAAACTAACTTAATTTTATATGTTAGTAGGGAAGTGTTTTTGTTATTTGATTATTATTATTATAGATTTATTAAGTTCAAATAAAGAATTTCAATACTTTATTGAGATACCTATCCACAAACACCACATGCTTCAAATGTAAATACAAGCCAATGATTAAAGTTAACAAGCTTATTATCCAATTAGAAACCATAGTAATTTACATGTATGACAAGATACAAGTATCTATATAAAATCACTATCTTTACATTACTTGTATATTGTTGGCACACGTCTTTCTTTGTTGTTGGCCCCTCATGTACAAGTTTGATTGAGTTCAAGTATTTTATCAACAATATTGTAATTCTATCAACAGCTTGTTTAATTCCAAAATTAATAGTTTAAGATGCCTAAGCGTTGACGAGTAAAGACTAATTGTTTTCAGAAAGTGTTAACCGTTCTCGAGGAATGAAAGTAGAGATGATGAGTTTAGCCGGTTGGGTATTGTCGAATTGTTTGGTGTCAAGTGTTTCTAGATTACTCTTGAGTTTCTATAAATATCAGTAGTGAAAGCAGATACATGAAGTGATACACTGATACATATACGAGAAAGTTAGTGCTTCAAATGTAGTGCATTTTTATTTGTCTAACATCTAAATACATAGATGAAAGAAGGAACATATGTCATGTGAATGAATTTAATTCGATACTTACACAACTAGCCTATCTTTGTATTAAATTTGACGACGAAGTGAAAGTGATTTTTCGATGTCCTAGTTACTTGACACTGGTAATTAAGTTACCATTAGATCAATTAACAGTTCAACTAAAAGTACTACTATATGTTTAAATGGATCTAAGGTTTAACATATGGTTATCCGTAGGAGATTTCCAATGGACGCTCTAGTTCTTTGATGAATACATATGAAAAAGATTTGTAACAGGAAGAGCACAAACATACACGTATATCAAAATCCTAAAATGAAAATAAAAAAGAATAAAATACATCATATGTTCGAATGAAAATATGGTGGTCACTTGAAAATCATCAATGTATATATAGAGAAACCAGGAGGGAAGAGAAGGAATTGAACATAGTTGTTTAGCATTCTGTGACACACTTATTTATAGCAACAACTATTAGATTGAATATTGGATCATGGACAAGACGCATCGTTACATACTAGCTTTTGCAAGGATGTAATATCGAACTTTAAGCATTATTATAGTGAATTTTCGTTAGCAGACGATAAGGTGTTACATACGTCAATCACTAAGGATGTGTTTCTCAAAACTTTCTTTTAGTATAATTGGAAATTGACTGGCATGAGATGTGTTTCATATTATAAGAGGATGGTAATATTCAAAAATGTGTAACTTCAAATTCGAAGAATGTGATTGTTAGTTTATTTGAGTCTTTGTGCATTTGAATGTTCATAAAAGTACAAAGTTGATACATCTCTCACACACATATATAGAAGTTGGATTATAAAGTGTATGAAACAATCAAAACCCTTAATCAAACTAAGTTAATAGTTAGGTTTGATACATGGTAGTTTTGTAATTAACTAAATAATTTGATATAATTTATTCTTAAAAGATAGAAAAATATTATATTGTTATGCTTTAAGTATCTGTTTTGTGATACTTATTACTCCGTTGTAAAGAAAAAACTATCCTAGTAACCTATGCAAACATCAATATAAAGATGAAAAGATATCATTTTAAATGGTAAAATATGTAAACATGTTATATCTTGATTTATCCTAAACTTAACTACGAAAATTTATTGTGAAAACTACCGAATAGTGCCAATTTAAGGTGTTAAAAACCATATTTATGAAAATATATAAAGTTAATAAATGATGATTTAAACCAAATTCTCCAAAAAAAACAAACTATAAAATACAAGTGTGTATAATTAATTTATATTGTACAATCCTATTTTTTTATAAACAACATTCTACTCTACCATTAATTTTACATCATGGTAAATCATCGTTTACCATGAGGCTCAAAAACTCAACCTCTTAAGAAGGCTTACCATTTCGAACATCTTTATTATGTACATTCCTACTTGATGCTTGTAATGTCTAAAACTAACCTGAATATTTTTCTTAAATTTCTACGCTTATACACAACATGAGTTAATTTCTATAATAGACAAAATGTTTACGAGATCTCAAACTTGAAACCTAACAAAAAAAAGGAAAAAGAAGCGTAAAATTGAAAATGAAATTGAAATTTGCTTGTACATCAAGTCCGATTCTTAATGAAAACTCAACACGATAGTATAACATTATAATTTACTAGTCTTGAGTCCCTATCTTTTAATGAATATATAAGAGTCAAACTAAACCTCTCTTGAAGTAGCTAAATTTTATATTTATATAGGTATTTTTTTTACTTTTACACCTGCATATGTAATTCTTTAGAAGAATTTACGAAATTAAAAACTTAACCTCATCGACTAGCATTTCTAAACACATACCTTGGAATGAGGCAACACAAATGTTCAAAATATCTAGCTGTCAAGTTTTTCAAATTGAACACAAATGCTGCCCCCGGACTTTCTTCGTCCAGGGACTCCATCCCCTCAAATAGTGACGAAGCCGACAAAAAGTTTCTTATGGGTCGATATTTTTAGTGCTCATGTTTTTATAAAATTTTGTCGTCATAAATTTCGAGTCATGTCAGTTTGGTTCTGTTCGGTTTGATTTGGTTCATTTTGCAACAATAACAACTAAATTTAAAAACCGTGATCCCTAAAGTTTCAACTAAAATCAACAACTCATCAAGTTTTGAAGTTTATTTAATCAAGTTTTAAATTGTTACTAAGACTAGTTCAAGTTTTATTTTAGTCTAAACAAGTTTCAAGATTTAATCAAGTCAATAACATAAGTGTAAAACCACCTGATTTGTTTCTACAATGGTCAATAAACCTGATTTTTTCTTCCTAATGCACTAGGAGTGCATCTAGGTTACTAAGGGTTAATAAGGAAAAAGTTTAGAAAAAAACTCCCAAAGAGCCTCGAAGCCATGCATTTGTGGTAAATACAACACAACTTATCATCAGTAATATAAATTGCTTTCTTATTGTCGACAAATTTTAATGGGGTTACTTTTAAAAGTTAATGACTTCATTCGTCTTTCTATATTGTACATAGCACATAAGTAAACCAAAAATTTGAAGTCATTTGATCCCAATCTTCTTCAGGTGGCACCGTCGCTACACACAAACTATCAAACTTTTTTGTTTCAAAGATTAAAATATATTCTATGAGCGTCAACTTCACACCCCATAACTAAAATAATTGTTTATTCTAGTTTTTCGTTAATTTGATCTTAAGCAAATCCAATCCTGCTAAAATGTTTTTGACTATACTACAATCAACAACATAATATGCTACTCACATCATGAATAAGTTAAGTACATTTTTATAATATGCAATTTGAAAGGTACGATTTTTAAAATGTGCAATTCATATAATGTTCAATTTAAAGAGACAATTAAGCTCCTTAGTACTTACACACAATCAAATATTACATACACTAAAAAATAGACGATTCTTAAAAACTTCAGGTGATAAATGGATAATTTTAAGGTCTAGAAATAACAATGGCCATATAAATCTTATAGATGAAAACTTATTATTACAGTGTTCGCAAAAATTTGAAACATGTATGATCTAAATACTAAGGACTTGATAAGCAAAGAAGTAATAAGTAATAAATGAGAGACAAAATTCCTGTACATACGTAGTTATTATTCCTCTTGTAACCTCGTGAATTTAGATGTAGACATGGATCTATTATCTACCAACATTCATTGCTTTATTATTATTTTTCTTCTTGGGTAATATATATTTTTCAAATTTGTATAGGGTTCAGTGCAAAGAATATTTTACACGAGCGCCTTCCCAAAAATGTGTTGGAAATCAACAATAAAAGTATGCAATTTAAAATTAGTATTATAATATATAAATATAAATATAAATATAAATATAAATATAAATATAAATATAAATATAAATATAAATATAAA
>BJCM01012604.1:2748-35804 GCA_018326385.1 Flaveria bidentis
TATAGTTGTTTAGTCTCTTTTTTCTCTTATAAATGTCTACGTTGCTTTGCTTTTTTATAGAAAACAATCTTTTTTTATTTAATATAAGTGATATGAGAAGTTAAGAACATAGTATTAAGCCTTTGATTAAACAAAGCATTTGATTTAATATATCATTTAAACTATATGCAATACTATAATTCACATTAATCATGACGTCATTTAATCTTCGGTAATTTGATTGGTTTAGCTAGTGATCCGATTGGTTCAACTAGTGAACCGATTTGAGTGATTTGATTGGTTCAACCAGCAAACCGATAAGATGATTAGTTTTTTCAAACATGTTTGATTTTAAAATATTGGATGATAATGAATCACTAAGGCTTTGTGCGTTAAGAGTGCGTGGGAAACAAATCATGTGTACACATATAAAATAAAACATGTATATATATGTACATGGTTCGTTGAAATTAAACGGAACCATAATTGGAGTTTTGTTACTAATAAACGTGGTTCGTTTATTTCGTCGGTAGTCAATATTCAAATTAAATGATAACATGTTTTCTAAACAATTATTGGAATTGTAATTAGAATAAATTCTTAAAATCTTCTTCTAACACACTGAATTTAACATTTTATTTCAGTTTGTGACTTAATTATACCACAAAAACTAGAATCCCTCTATATTTTTTAACAACAATTTCTATTACAAGAAAAATATTCACCAAACCTATACACACGTGATTTAAACTCACAACCGTACCGTTTAGAAAATACTCATATTTTACCATTAAGTTATCTCATTGAAGACATAATCTTTCTACTAACACCACTACTACCATCACTGCCAACATCATCCACAAACCCCTCACCGCCACTAACACTTTGCCACCGTGACCACTTACCACCATTGTAATCGTTGCCGCAACTCAACCACACTCCAATTTCTTTAACAAATCATGCATTATTATAATTCGTTTTGTAAATGCATCACATTTTCTTCACCAATTTGAGTTATTCAGATTTAATTATAATCCAACTAAAAAATTTATGAACCAAACGTCACCTTAAGTTTAGTGACCGAGATGATTCAGTCATTTAGACAAAGGTAAAAATAACGTAAAACTTTTTGTTACCCGTTCAATCCCAGTAAGCTAGGCTAATTGATATCTTAAAATGAAAACTAATTAAAAAGGTTTAAGATTTATTATTTTTTTCTAGTATTCTTTTGTTATCTATGATCATTTATCTATCTATATGAACACACTACTTTATTAACATGCCCATATTATATGTCTCGTGTTAAACGATGTCACGTCACAAAACAACATTCACGTGATCAAGTGGGAGTGTATTGACTTAAAAGTATAGTTTCTTAAATAATATGTTCGGTGAAATTATTTATCCTTAACATGCAATTTGTTATGCATAAAAGTCCATTTATAGCCACGATTATGGATTGTTGATATCATTAATGATATAAATTAGTAATTAATATTTAATTTCTCTCATGGAAAATAAAATATGTTAATTTGGACTTTGGAGACACTTAGCGTTGAGCATCCGTACAGAAAATTGTACCATGGAAGTCTTGCCTCTTGTAGTACAGCTTGTAATCAAGGTGTTATATTTTATTTTGTTTTTAGAACAATTTATTGGTACGTAAAATTTGTATGTCAAATTATACAAAAAAACATACACTAGTAACACCTAATAGATATATGGTTGGTTAAAAAATATGAAACATTTTTTATAAAGAATTTCATGCATTCAAAACTATCGTTCTACATTTGTTTATGAAACCCGGATAGATATACATAAATCAAAATGCAATAAGAATATTTTTGGAGAAAAAGTAAGATTATTTTCCGATCATTATTCTTTTTTAGACTAGAGAAATATTATTGTACTATAGTGTGCTTTCACAAATATGGAATATCATTATTGAAAAAGAAAGGGTGTAAAATTGAATAAAGTTTGAAATTGACCATTAGAGAAATAAGGAAATACAAGGCAAAGGTCAGCACTTGCCGAAATAAACAGAAACTCACGTGAACAAAAATCTTTTAGCATGATTATTCGTATTTAGATGAAAAAAAAGTAATGTTATAATACCAAAAAAGTGTCAAAAATACTTTGACATATTTAATGACGTTTTCATTTTCTTAATTTTGTTTTTAATTTTCAAGAAAGTTATATTTGTACTTTTATTTTAACATTTTTTAATGTTGGATATACTTGCAAAAAGTAATGATTTTATAATCTTTTCAAAACTAAATTACTCAAGAAAAGCTTGTGAAAAAGGGTCGACTGCCACCCAATTCCCAGCGAATTTTGACTTCAAACCGTACATAACAATTGATGTTATCATTACATTGACTTTGACGGACGATAAAACCTAACAATTGACACTACAAAAAAATATAAATTATCAGCTTATTAACCACACATAAGACTAGATGTTGTCAATAGTTTTTTTGGTCGGAAAAGCATCTTCTAATTTTTATCTCGGCACGAGGTCAGTTATTTGGTCACGAACACCGTAACATATGGGTTTGATTAGAGGCGTTATAGATGGGCGTGTGGAAGGGTTGCGGATGGAAACTAGCTGTTGGGATTTTGGGAAATTAAAAATAGAGCCATTGGCTCGATAAAAAAATCAAAAATTTACTTCCTCGGCTATAAATACTATTTTATTTTATAAAAAAAATCATAACATTCATATCTACTTTTTTCTTCATCTTTAAATTTTATAAAAATTTCCTCTCGCTAGAAAATATCGGATAATTAAGATGGTTTTTATTGAATTTTATTTAATTATAATGTTTAATTTTCTATCAATGTTCTACATTTAAACAAATTAATTAAGAAATTCATTAGAGCCCTGATCACCTAATTCACAACAGGATTGAATTATTTGATCAGAGACTCTATCCAGTAAACATCACATGTCGTAATATTATATGATAGTAACTTATGGATGGATAGAGCCCCCTAACACACTACCTAAGCATCGCCTTCATATTACATGGATTGTATAAGGTGCTATCGTGTGAGTGTTACAATGACCAACCAATATAATACTTATGCATGCCATAATGTTATATATGAAATGTATCGGTTGGAGTTTTACAAATCATACTACACATGTGTATGACGTGTTCAACTGATACATAAGCAACTAGCGTAATAACATGTACCGCTGACGGAAGCTATATGGGTCATATGACCCTTTTTACGTCATCTATACGACCCGTGTAGATTAGATGATGCACTTACATTAACACTTTTTATTATAACAAACAAGTAACACGTTAAAATACTCAAAATTAATACCTTATAATATTGTTTTAATTATGACATAAAAACAAGTGATTTAAAGATTATAACATATAACCCGTCGTAAAACTTTTTACTAAAAAGTAATAAAGTTTAAGAAGTTATAAATGGACATCAAGTCATAGTTGTGGTTGGGAGATCGTGCGCTAAGAACATGAGTGTGATGTTTGAACCGCTATTAATGTATGATGATGACCATTACTTGCATCATGCAAGTTGGCTAAAATAATTACTTTATATTATATTTTGTTGTTTAAGATTTTCTTGAAAATAACTTAATTATATATATACATACAAGTACGTTTTTAAAATATGATTTACAACTTCTCGAAGCTAATACTATGTAAATATTATAATTATCTTTTTATAAATTATTTTTTAGTCTTGTAAGTTTTTATAAAATTCTGATACGCCATTTTGACGTGCTTAGTTTTGTCCACACGTTGATATAAATTTTATTCGAAACAAACCAAACTAAATATAATATATTTCAATTATAATCAAATAAAGATATGTAATATCTTTTAAGCTTTGAACATACCGTTACGATATGTTTATTTTTAACAAAGTTTTGATATAAATTTAGTTAAAATGAGCCGCCTCAATCCACTATTAGTATACAAATTGTAGTCCTTGTATACTAATGAAAGCTAAAATATCTCGGTATATCATCTTTATATAACATTGATTATTGTTTTTTCTTTAAGTTGGTATATAAGTTGGTTCTTTGTATGCATTTCATTTAAAGCGATTAAAGTTAACGATGTTACGTTGTGGTCAAGGAAAAAAATTGCTACCATGTCACATAAAGTCGAATACATGTAACTGTTGTGCTAATAATCAATATTTTATTATTGATTTCATCATTTTAAACATACTCAGCGAATTTATTAATTATTATAGTTAAATTTGGTTTTCTCTTAAGGTTTGAGAAAAATAACTATTTTTCTTTAAAAAGTATAAAATATATTAAAAGTTTCATAAATTATTACAATTTCAGTCCAATTGATCATTAGTTGTTTCAATTTGAATCCAAAATAACAAAACTTTTGAAGTGAAATTGAAAAAAATGATTAAAAAATGAACAGAAATTACGTTTTTTTATCTTTGAAAAGAAAACGATTACTTTTGTCAAATCTCAAGAATCAAAATTGAAATTAACTCTAACGCTAATAGCGAAGGAAAATGATTACTTTTTTCAAATCTCAAAAAGCAAAATTGAAATTAGCTCTAATATTAATACCAGATAGACAGTACTAACGCCGTGTATTATAAACATATGTTTATGAAAATATAAGTGTGGTAAATAAATACAAGATAATACAAAAACTGTTAACATTTGAAATTTTCATTTTGGACTTTCGGTTTAGCAGGCTTTTGAATGTGTTGACAAATTGGGCCCAGTAAAATATAACTTTTATCCGGCCCGAAGGTTACTTCAATCAACATGGATCACATTGGTGGCTCGAGTGTATAAAGAAACAATATCATGTTTAGGACCTTATATTTTAAGGGCTCCTAACTATTTTGGTTATATATTAAATTGTAAATAAATTTTCGGTTAATTTAATGTGGTTTTTGCAAGACCCCGTTACCGGGAAACATCACAGTTAGTTAATCATAACATAAATTCATTTTAATAACCATAACATTGCAGTGAAATTAAATAAACATTCATTTAAAACTTGTAAATCATATTATAGTTATACATTTGTCTTTCAAATAAAATAAAACCATAGTACTTTGTCTTAAATTAAAATCAAAGATTTCATAAACAACGTTGCCATCCAAGTAGCTTCTCATCTTATTCCATCCTCAGCATCAACATTTACCTACCAACTAAGGGTGTGCATGGTCGGTTTGGGTCGGTTTTGATCGGTTTTGGCTTAAAACCGAAACCAAAAACCGATATTTCGGTTTCTAGGTTTATTAAAACCGTTCGGTTTTGGTTTTTTCGGTTTTAACTTCGGTTTTGGTTTGGTTTTTGGTTTTTAAGGTTCTACCATTTGTGCTTCAAGTTTTAGAAACAAATGTTTTATAGTAATGAATTTAAGTAAAAAACTTTAGCCTTACATTATTTTTTGATCTCTAAATATAATCTATATATTTTTATAATTTAGTTGACATTAAAATTAAATGTAATTTACAAAATATAAGAACAATATATTCAATAAAACATTTTACAAGTTTGATTATATGGTTTCGGTTCGGTTTTTTCGTTTTTTGTTACAAGCAAAACCAAAACTGAACCAAAAAAATCGGTTTTAAAAAAATCATCAAACCAAACCATCGGTTTTCTAGCGGTTTCGGTTTTATCGGTTCGGTTGCGTCGGTTATTTTGGTAACGGTTCGGTTGTGTCGGTTATTTTGGTTACGGTTCGGTTATTTTGGTTTTTTGTTCACCCCTACTGCCAACTATTATGCATAAAAGTCAGTGTTGCTGAGTAAGTTCTATTTTTTTAATAAATAAGAAAATATAAACTTTATCTTCATATAATGACCACGCCTAAATCATAATACATAACATTTCTTGCATCATAATAAGCATGTTCATTTTTTTTCATTCTTTCATTATCTTTCATTCTTTCATAAACGAGATTGCACAAAGCAAGAGCTCCATATTGATCGACAACGAATGTTCATCCCTGTCGGTACATATCATCATGGTAGCTAACCCCCGACAGTTTATCCACACTGCAAGGCATATAGTCCGCTTATGAATAAAGATCAATCATCATACATCAGACTTACATAAGTGGAGTTTATCATAATGCTTGAAAAACTTTTCATCATCAAAGAAATCTAATTCATTTTTATGAAAAAGAGCCCCCCTTCTATAATTTGATATGGTCACCCAAAAAGATTGAGCTGCCCACATACAAAAAACAGGTTATTACGGATTTATAGGATCTCAATTTGGATTGCATAATTGTATACGTATACGTCTATTATGAAATCAAAGTTAGTTCACTTTAATAACTTGGCATTGGATTTTATTAATGTTCATAAGATATATAAACAAACTTGTTAAGCTTATATGTTAGGTTTTTTAAAAGATATCAAAGTGAAATAAAAAATAATAATCAGTTTGTTAATCACCTACGTCCTTCAGAATTCTAAATCAAATTGTAAATAGTAAATACAACGGTCACTTGAATTGAAAATGTTCTCTTTTACTCCTTACATTAGCTATTATTTATCTCAAAAACTCAAATGAGATGATTCAATTCTAATGTTGATATGACAATTAATCAAACAAAAAACTATATAAAACCTAACACAGAATTGGGATTTTCCAATTCGAAATACAAATGTACAATATCGTTTTCAAGTAAACATGAATCAATCACACAAACACTATCACCAAAACTGTTCGAGAACTTTCAAAAGACTGTAGGTTTCAGCATCCGGTCTAGACCCGCCAAGAATCATTCGTCTCAAAAGATTTGAATCATATACTTTCGCCTTCACATAGCCCTTAATCAAAGCATTATAAACAAAACTATATCTAGCATACTTTGCTTTCTGCAGTTCATCAAACAGCTTCTCTGCATTCTCTA
Source organism: Flaveria bidentis (assembly GCA_018326385.1). Classification (NCBI taxonomy): domain Eukaryota; kingdom Viridiplantae; phylum Streptophyta; class Magnoliopsida; order Asterales; family Asteraceae; genus Flaveria; species Flaveria bidentis. The sequence continues at coordinate 9,627 of BJCM01012604.1, forward strand.
CATCACCATTTTCTGCAAAAAGATCGACTAATAAAAACGTCGTTTCCAGCCAAGGGGTTGACTTTTTGACACTCGTGCTCGTTGTCAAATCCATACCCATGTCTAATGTCTTTAAAGTTTCTGTTTTTAGCCCTGATTTCAAGCAACCAACAGCAAGATGTCTAAAAGTTATAGAATTTGCTTTGCATCCATATTTCTCCATTTCTCTATACAACGCGGTTGACTTGCTGATAAACCCATGTCTACAATAAACAGATATCAACGAATTGAAATGTTCAGTTGACTTTAATTCTTCCTTTGACTTCAACTCGGACCAAAGATCTTCAGCTCGAGTTACATCTCCAATCTTGCCAAAAGCTTCAATTACAAGAACATAGCTTTTAGATTTAACATGGGGTTGTTCTTGCACGATTCTCCAAACTCGTTCTAGATCCTTTGGTTTCCTTAGATACCCGTATAATATAATGAGAATATCTAGCGTTGACCAGTTCTTCCCAGTCATTGACTTCTCGATAGCTTCGACATAAGTCTCACACGCAGTGTATAGCCTAGCTACAGCGTGTGCAGTGGCGAGTATGCAATAAGTTATCTCGTTTGGGTCTACATTCGCACGCTTCATGTCACCGAAAACTTTAAGCAGCCCTTCAATGTTGTGTTGGTTGGTTTCCATTTTCAAAAGAATGTTGTAAGTAGAGACGTGTGGGGCCACCTTATCGGCTCTCATTTGAGTGAGGATTTTAGGGATAAATTTCCTTCGAGATGGGGACGAATGGAGGATTATTAAGCGGTTAAAAACCATGTACGAGATGGAGTAACCAAGTTCCCTCATTTTTCTCATGTAAGCTATTGATAATCTTATTTTCCCTTTGTCTAAACACGCGATTACAAGATTGTTGTAGAGTAATTCATCTTGGAATTCTGAAGGGACATGAGAAAAGAGTTTTTCACCTTGTGAAATCCCATGAAGTTTAGCAGTAAATTCCAATAGAAATGAGTAATCAAGTTGCTTTGGCATGTAAGGCCTTTCCCTTATCACCCATTCCATCACCTGCAAATTATCACATAAAATTTAGCAGTAACTCAGTAATTCCACTCTTGATCAGTTGTAAATGTTCAAATTCACATATTATCCCAAAAGATTCAAAATTATCACATAATACATAGCAATAATTCCATTCTTGATCAGTTGTAATTGTTCAAAATTTAATATTATCCTAAAAGATTCAAAATTATCACACGAAACTTAGCAGTAATTCCACTCTTGATCAGTTGTAATTATTCAAATTCTCATATTATCCTAAAAGATTCAAAATTATCACATGAAACTTAGCAGCAAGTCCACTCTTGATCAGTTGTAATTGTTCAAATCCTCATATTATCCTAAAAGATTCAAATTATCACATAAAACACAGCAATAATTCCACTGTTGATCAGTTGTAATTGTTCAAATTCTCATATCATCGTAAAAGATTCTATCAGACATTTACACAAACACCTTATGTGCATTACCTCAAGGGCACGCTTATTGAGCTTTCGCTTGCGTAAACGATTGATGGTGTGAAAGATATCACCTCTATCGATCGGAAATCCATCTCCCATCCAACTCCTAAACGCAAAGCCAACTGAAACTCCTCTAGATAGCTTCTCTATCCTTCCACACAAGCTTTTGGGTTCTTCTTCATTCTCTTTAGTAAATTGTGAAACTTGAATCGTTTCTCTAACCTGCTTGAGCTTTTCATGTTCATCTTTGAAAGATTCGAAGCTATCAGCTGCTTGAGTGCAGAATTTAAGCGTTCTGGAGTTGAAAAAGATGGAAGGTGTTCGACGTAATGCCTGGAAGAACCGGAGTTCGAACACGCATACATCAAACATCAAACCTGTTATGGTGATGGTGAACAGGTTGAAATTGAAACTGAAAAGCTGATGCTATAAATTATAATCATCGGATGATTTGTGAAATTCGATCTGAAAACCGTAGCTCCATGGTTTAACGTCAAGTGTTTGCAAAGGGGATCGTTCAATACATAAGCAGATGTCAATGTAGATGGTGAATTGAGGAGATGAAGATGGCAATTGTGAACAGTGAAGGTGTAATGACGATGATGAAGTAGAAATGTAGAATTAGGGTTGAAAAGAAAGAAGGAGATCTATTTCAACTTGGCATCGGTTAAAGAAAATCACCACCTTAAATGAACTTAAACGAGTTTTAAATGAGTTTAAGCTCGAGCTCACGTTATAACTTGTTTACTAAATGAACTCTGTCCTAAATTTTAAAATCTAAGTTTGAGCCGGCTTATGAGTTTAAATGAATTTTTTATTTATATAAATTTGTATTTATATTTTAAGTATATATATATATAAATAAATATATATATATATATATACACACACATAAAACATATTATTATATATAATTATTATAATAAAAGTAATGAAATGATATAGATTATATTATATATAAAAGTATGATTAAAGTAAATATAAAAGTAAAAATAAAAAATAAAAAATTTAATAATTTAATAAGAAAGAACCGAGCCGGAGTCTAGATCGAGCTTGAAAATTTTCTAACGAACCGAGCTCGAGCTTTAGAAATAAAACTACAAATGATCCGAGCTTGAGCGCGAGCTTTCTAAAAGCAAGACGAGCCGAGCTCGAGCCTCATTGAGTTCCGGCTCAGCTTGACTCGTTTACACCTCTAAATTCAACTTTATCGATTTAAAAATATTTCATTTAATTTTCAATTCATATTCGATTTTAATTTTTAGTTTTTTCACAATACATTTTGCAAACCAAACAATTCGTAAGCATTGTGTTACAAAATTCAACTTTTGTCCTGATAGTGATCAATGGAGTCAGCAATAAAAAGGTTATGATTTTTGAGTTTTAACCTGCAAAATATAAGACTTGGTGATTTTATTTTAAAAATTCTAGGTGGTGGTGTTTTATATAAAAATGTTTTGATATTCATTTATTCCAACTCATATTGTTAACCTTATGACTCTCGTTCTCCTCTTTTTAGGCTAATGTAGTAATATGAGTACCAAACTACTCAATAGAATTTGGTAGAACGAGAATTCAATTGAAATGTAAAAAAGTTATAATGATAAAAATTATTATTTGGAGTAGTTTTACAAACGTAATTGAAATGTAAGAAAGTTAATATGATAAAACTTTCATTAGTATTCCCTCACACACAATTTATAAGTCATTCCCCTCAACCTTTATCTTCCTCTTCTTCGTCCCCAATTCATAAGTCGTGCCTTTTGATCTCTTTCTTCAACCTTCATCATCTTCTTTCACGAAGAGTGTTCAAAGACCATAGGTGTGATTATATTCTAATTAAAGGCTCGTCTTCATCTTGAAAGTTTTACCATTGTCTAAATTCCATCTCAAACGGCATTACTTTTAGATTTTTCTTATGTTAAAAGGTGTACTTCTTTAAAGTGAAGAGTAACAATTCCTATTATACTTTTAATTTTTTATAAGAGTACGAGAGGAGAGGAAGTTCAAGTCAACCGGAAGAGTCGGGGCATCATAAATGAAAAAAAAAATACTCCTTAGTCAAAAGGGGAGAAAATTGTTTTATGTCGTGCTTGGATTAATATATATGAAGATTGTCAAGTTGGTCTTCTGTTAATTTTTTTTTATTTACTAAAAATTTTTGGGCCAAAACTTGGAAGTGTTTCTACAAGCAAGTTTAGTAGAGAATGCATCGCCGATATAATTTTGGGTGTTGGGCTAAAGTTCATAATATGTCAGATGATTTACGAATTTTCATAATTGAAATAGTTGTCGAATGTGGTCAAGTAGTTATGATAATCAACAAGTTTACATATCACTCGTGAAGAGTGGAAACAATAGGTTTCTAAAAGATATGATGTTAATAATTTTTTTATAAAGATAATTTGTAGAAAATACTTAAGAGCTTCTCGAAATGGCTATAATTAGTTACTTTGGATGCGTAACCACGAAAAAATACTAGTTCATCCATCGTGCACCCGCGTACGAGACTTCAACCGGTTTAGATGATCGTATTGGCATCGACCTAAACTTAGTTTATTTAGAAGCATTAACACAAGGACCAAGTCGACCAATTGAAAGGGATCAGGGGGAAAATTCGACTCAAAGTGTTGATTCAGAATTTGTCTCAAATATCGATAAAATAACGGTAGTATTGAGATGGCGGCCAAGACGAAATACTCTAGAGCTAGGTTGAAGAAATTGACTTTTCTTATCCCTGGACTTTAGTTTTCTCCCAGCATCAAATAAAACTTCAATGAAAAAAAAAAGACCATATCCAAAAGAAATGAAAGAGCAAGATTAGTTGGATAGGTTTTTTTATTTATTATGTTTTTAATGGATTTTTTTGTTTATCATGTTTAATTTTATATTATTGTTTTATACTTTATAGATAAAATAAGTAAATTGTTAGAGCTCATGATCACCTTAACCACAATATGGTCATGCTCATTGATCAGGGGTTCTATCTAGTGTCTATTCACCATCCGGTCGGCATCACATGGAGAATATTAGAGGATAACTTGAGTTCGACCCTTATCCCACTAAGACACATAGTCTTAGAGAGAATAAGTAATTGAGTAAATTACAAGGTTGGTCCTTGTGGTGCGTTAATATTGCAGGATTGATTCAAACTTTTGAAAAATTACATCATTTAGTCTTAATTGTTTGCCAAATTATAACATGATTCGTTGTTGACACTAACTTTCAATAAGTTTCTCAGTTAAGTGAAGGTGCAAAGTCATTTTACCCTTTATTTTAAAATTAAAAACCTAAAATAAATTAAAATGTGCGGGTCCCACTACCCAAGACCATCTTCTTCTCATCATCACCACGTTATCCTTTCATTGCACCGTCGCCAACCACCATTGTCAACCACCATCATCGTCGGTATCACCTAGCCAACACAATAACACCATACCATCGCAATCAACTGTACCAACTTCTACCCATTGCCACTCATTTATCCAACGGTGCCACAACAACCTTACGAACACATCGATTGGGTGGATCTATCTTTGAAAACCGACACCATAGCAACCATCGAAGAAATTCAGATCCAAACCTATTGTCGCTCTGTAACATATAACTAGCACCACCCACTCCAATAACTAACTACAATAACTACCACTGACTTAACTACAATAACTAACTACCATCCACTCCAACGACCAATAATGTTACGTTTTGTGAAGCAATTGAGGCCAAACCTGTAATTTATTAAAAAGTAAGAAAATTTTATAATACGGGTAAAACTTAGGGACCGATCAAGTAATTAACTTCTAGGAATTTGTGAAAAAAAGAAAAAAACATCTATAAAGGTAGTACAGAAGGTAGTACAAGTGACATAGTGTATGTGGAGAAGGTAGTACAAAATAAGATATGAGTGGATCGTTTGTACGTTAAAAGAAGTACGGGATAAACATAAACTATGATGGTACAAAAAGAAAATGTTGAAAAAAAAAGAATTTAGATATTGTTTGATTTCTTTTTAATAACTATTAAGATACTAAATTTTAATAGTTTATAGTCTTTTTAATAATTAAAAGATAATATTAAAAGTAACATATAAACTATTTAGATGCAGCATATTAGTATTTGATTGGTAGTCTTTTGAGTCTAGGTCTATGAAGATGCAAAATATACTCTTTTCCCGTCTGTACTTTTTAGGTGTTAGTAGATGGGACAAAATGAATACATCCATATAATCATATAAATGTAAATATACATATGGACCAATCTTTTTATTCAATACAAAGGATTTATAATTTGGACAAATTATGTCTTTGTTTGTAGATTGTTGGTGTTTTAATTATGGTTTCGAAATCAGATCAAAACCAACACTCATACCAGTTAAACTAGAAGCAAACATATTTACTCATTACGTCTTTGTTTATTTTTTATTTCTTAACTTCTTGCTTATCTTAATCTAATATTTTTATACTTTTATAATTTGTCCCCAATATCTTTTAACCTTAATCTCCTATATTTTTCATATTTTATAAATTTTTTATCTTACAGTTTGGTTTAAATTTTATGAGTTAACTCATTGCATCGTGCGTGTATGGTTCAACATTTTTATTCGTATGTTTTCCCCGTTTAATGATCCAATCGTAACACGCTGATTCTAGATCAACTTTTTTATTGTCTTTTATGTTTTACGTTCCGCCTATACGGTTTAATAATTTCACACATACTTTTCGTTCATTTTTAGTTCTCTACTACAACTTTTTTGGATGTTACTCGATACTGGTGGTAATGTGTCATTGACACTACTTGATACTATTTCGTACCCTCGTTACAACGCAAGAGGCTTAAAACTAGTTAACTAGCATTTATTAACCAGTGAACTAGCATTTGTTGACATATGAATCAATATGATTAATGAAAAAAAAATAGTATAAAAATCGAAAGAAAATCATTATATAAATACCCAAACAAAAGCATTAGCCATTAATATCTCATATGCAACACATTAAACAACCATGAAATCATCTCACAATCAACTTCATCTCCAAAAGAGAAGCAATTGCATGTGATTCCACTCTTATTTCACACACAAACACAACACACAACACATAATTCAAACACCAATGCTCATTTAGGCATCAAATTTCATCTTCTTCTTCAACAGTTACAAGGGTTGCATTTGCAGTTATCACCACATTTACATGCATGTCCTCCTTCTGCAACAAAGCTGCTCTCACTTCCCTCACCATACCTACAAACACACACAAATTCATCATATTTTTTTTAACATCTAACAAATAATTTTTAAGCCCGCTAAATTCAATCAAATCACCACAAAAACAAAGCTTATATAGTTGTATATACATTTGTTTCGGGGCAACACCGTCAACGATCACAACCGATGTGGCCGATTTCTCGACATCAGGGTACATTCCGCATCTACAAACATAAATTCACAATTATAAACATGAAAATCATCGGTGAAATGAGACGATCAACGGGTGATTTACCCGTTGCAGCCGCTGCCGCATGAGCAGCTTGATCCGCAACCGCACTTTCCGCTGCAGCAAGACATGATTAAGTGATTTTAGAGGATGAATTTGAAGGTGTTTTTGATTGAAGATTGATGTTGATGATGATGTGGTTTTGGGGACGATGTGTGGGTGCTATATATAGGATGTTGGTGGTGAATGTGGACCGTACACGTGTACGGATGTGAAGGTAGTTACGTATCTAGGGAATTGTTCCGTCTGTCACCGTCGTGCAGGGCATCAGATTATTGAAGTTAGTGTAACTATATGAAACCGTTCGGTTCATATAAAGCAATGAAACGACCAACTCCAATATTTTTTGTTTCTTAAGTGAAAACTTTTAGACACTAGAAGTTAATTTTAGCTGCTAATGATTTTTAACTAAACTGGTTAAGGTGAGATAATCATAATATATAAATAAAAGAGAGTTTATGGGTTCAAGTCTTACTTTAAACAAAATGCTCAGAGTTGAGCCAAGAGGTTTTCTTTACAATGAGTTTCCTCCTATGAGGGTTGGGGGTGCGATCCCGGCTGGAAAACGGATAGATGGACCCGATTATCCTCCGAAGCAGGATCGTACATTTGTCATTCAAAAAAAAGTAGAAGTAAGTTTTAGCGGTGTATCCGGTTAAGCTATTTATATTTTTTATTTGTTTTTATTAGATCATTAAAATTTTAAAAGTGTTTTAATAGGTTATAGATTTTTTTATTTGTTTTAGTTAGGTTATTAAAAATATAAAAGTGTTATTATTAGGTCACTTATATCTTTATTAATTGTTTTAAATAATTCACTAATTTTGAAAATAATTTAATTTTTTGAAATATTGTTAGTTTTTCTAAAAGTTTCAAAATGTTTTAAAATTTTGCAAGTTATAAATAACATAATTAAAACAATCCTGAAACTGTAGTGACCTGACTGGGATAATTTTTATACGAGTAACATGATTGGAACAAAACTTTTTATGAGTGGTCTAATCAGAATAATCTTGAAACTTAAATACTATTTTATAAAGTTATATTTTTTAACGATCAACGATTCAACGAATATTTCAAGCGTGGTTATCCGGATAAAATTATTGACGAAAGTTCACTTATGCACCCGAACACAAACAACGTGGGTGACCCGACCCAACCACTATTTTAGGGGAAACCAGTCACTCAAACGCTCATTATGATAAAATCCATGATCCGTTTGAAATATATTGCAAAAAGTGATTCTTGAACTAATGGCTTCCATTTTAAAAAGCTATGATGTGACTTATATCAAACCAAAAGATCTAGGCCTTATTGATGCGACCTCAAATACCAATTATTTTTTTTATATTTTTATTTACGGATAAATACACCCATATTTTAAAGAAAAATTTACCAAAATGACTAATTGACCAAATCGAATTACCAAAATAACCAGTCAAATTTAAAGTAAAAAAAACAACCAATCGAAACCCGCCACGTGTCATCCCTCGCTAACGTGGCGAAAGATTATAGGAATCTCTCGCCCAATAAAGCATGCCCGGCGAGGATATGACATGATCTCTCGCCCACGTGGAACCCTCGTTGACATGTCTTTAATCCCTCGTTGAGTCAACGAGAGATTATGAGAATCCCTCGCCCATAATTACGAAAATACCCTCCCCCGCCCAAAATTATTTTTTAAAATAAAAAAAATCTGAGATTTTTAATTATTTATTATTTTTTAAATACTTAAAAGTTTAATTTAATTTAATTTTGCCCTATATAATACCATGTTTACCCTTAACAAATCTCATATTCTTCTCACCCTTCTGTTTTAAAATTCTTTGAAGAATATCTATCATTAAAGAGTAAACGTGTTAGATATTTTCTTAGTTTATCTAGAAAAAATGTATTGATTCTTATTTTTATTTTTAAGTTATTAAAAAAATTGTAAGTAACCCTCGCTGACTAGGCGAGATAATGGTCAAATCACTCGTCTCGTTATACGTGCCCTTCGTTTGACAAGACTTGTTCCTCGCCTAACTGGACTTGTCCCTCGCATGACAAGACATCCCCCTGCATAGTAGAAAGGAACCCTCGCTGACTAGGCTATCTCATCGCCCTCGAGGAACGTACCCCTCGCTGACTCGGCGAGTTGCTTGTCACATCCCTCGCCTAGGGATTTGTGTCCCTCGCCAACCTTATTTTATTTTATTTTATTTTATTTTCCTTTTAATAAAATTTAGTTTACATGTGGGCGAGATAATACCACGTGGGCGTGGAGAAGTCTTGCCACGTGGGCGAGGGTTTATGACTTTTCCTCGCCGTAAGCGAGGGTCAAAGTCAAATGTATAATTTCGTAATTTTAGTGATTATTTTTTTAAGTTGGTTTGGTCAAATGATTAAATTCGTAATTTTCTTGAGTTTTATACCTCAAAGACGATCTTACCCTGAACCACACTTGGGGTTGGGTGATAGATACTAGCTAGGAGCATGGGAAGTTTAGCATATAAATACAAAAGTGGATAGTTTGTTAATTTTAACATTTCATAGCATTTCACATAACAAAGCGACACGTTAAATATGTTAGTTTATTTTAAGTCTAAGGAAGTTAAAACTTATTTCTTATATTCAATGGTTTAAAACACATATAAAAATAAATCTTAACGCCGGAAGGGACCAACATTTCTACTCCTGCATTGAGGAGCCATTCGTATCGAGAAGCAAGGGATGTCCTTTATGGTAAATGTTAGGAAAGTCACGTCGCATACAACCATTTGTAACTCAACTTTTCGACTCAAATAGATGAAGTGTTCTATGGACAACTTGCAACATTGGCACGTAGGATTCCAAGAAGAGGCGAGCACGTTGAAGTAAGAGGAACAGTAGAAACATGAGATTATATCTTTTCAGTCGAGTATGCTATTAGTTAGGAGCATACGAGCTTTCAAGTGTTAAATGTTATTTATTGAACTTTCATATTAAGTATTGTTCAAATACAAAGTAACTCACTGGTCCAATCTTTTTAGAAGGTAACATATAATCGAGTCTCGTTCAAGAAAACATATTATCGTTTTTGTTATCAAATGTGAAAAAAAAATTATCATGAGTTTTACATTAGAAGGTACATTTTACATGCATAAGGTACAATTGTATTGGCATTGCCTTGTTGTCACATTCATTATCACCAAGGGTGGGTTTATGGGCGTTATTCTCTTTTCAAACAAAAGAATGGTCATTAAGACTCATATCTTACTTTTTAAAAAAGCTGCCTCCTTTTTTTCTTATTTTATCAAAATCAATTAAAGCCTTTCAACTTTATTCAAATTTATACTTAAAAAACAAAAGCAAAAAGGAAAACACTTTATATAAAAATGTGATTTTACAAAAAAATCAATTTTACAATGTAAAATATGTTTTACTTAATTAATGTTACTTGTAAATCATTATTAGATTTATCCGTTTGTTATCAGTGATAGTTAGTTTAAGTGGTTAATGTGAGATAATAAAAAATCTCATAAAAATAGATGGAGATCTTGATTTCAAATCTTATCTGTAACAAAATAAAAGGGTTTCTAAGTTGGCCAGAGAGTTTTCTTATCTAATGTGAGTTTTTTCATAAGGGTGGTTGCAGATTTTGTATTTAAGTAATTAAGATGATCAGGTGGACAACGATTGTCAGTAATTCAATTAGCTATTAAAAATGATTTATCCATTTGTTATTACTTGAGCAAACATAAGGGCTTTATTCGTGAAAATTCATAAAAGTTGTCATAAAAGGGATAATAAAACTTTTAGTGAAATATAATCTAAGAATTCACACGATTAAACTATCTTGTGAAACTATAATATATATGTTATTGAGATTGTTATTAATAATAAAAATAAAAGTTGAAAATGTAAGCAACCAATATAATAAAAATGTAAGCAACCAATATAATAATATAAAATATTATTAGCTAAATAGTAATAGTTGGATTGTTAAACCTTAATTTACCTTTATTATATTATTATAATAACAAGTTAATTTATAGTTTTTAGTTAAACTTTAATTCGCCCTTATATATAATATTATTATGCACAGTGAAATTACGGTTTTTGTTTTAAAGTTTCTTTCCTATGTGACTTATAAACATATTGGTTGTTCATAGTTGTCTTATTATGGATAAAGTTTATGAAGAAAGTAAGGTTTTAAATATAAAATATCAACAAAACAATAACTTTGTAATATATGATGCTCATGTGACATTAAAATCGTCACGAAGTCACCCAATGAACGAAGATAGTACCCAGAAAAAAAAAAGAAAATACAATTATCAAATGATCGCTCATGACTTTAATATTTTCAAGAATGATCCGTCAAAGAGTGCCACACAAATGGAATTAGTGAATGGTACAGTGAAGAAGAACACTGATCGGGCGATGAAAGTTAAAGGTTTAAAAACTTAGTTTAATTATTTAATTGATTTGATTATATCAAACCTAATTTTAGTTTTTTATTACCTTGGTTTTCTTTAATTATTGTATGATTGATTGTTACAATTAGAGTTACATAATTCAAATTGTTGATTGTGTGAATGAAGTATTTTAAGTTTTAATTTATAATTGTCACTTAGATCTTATCATATGTAAGTCATTATTAATAACTTTTTTATAGGTTTCACTAAGAAACAAAATTTGACATGTGTCAACACGTGTCGCTTTCAGAGTCAAATTTCTTTAAAATTTGACACGTCATCCTCTAAGTTTTCGTCAGCATGCAAAGTGCTAGCACCCGGGAGTTTTGCTTGGAGAGCACGTACGGGACCGTTACAAGGCAACATAGTGGTCTGCTATACAACCTAAATCCCTAAAACCCTAGTTCATTGAAGACTTAATTTTCTTTTCTGCCCAAAGCGAACTACATCTTTCCAAGGTAAAAATAATACATTATAATCTTGTTGTGCATATCCCTTGCCTTCTAAACTCATTTCTTCTACATATTGCGCGAGTGGGACCAACTACCTTCACCCACCCATCACTGTAATCAATCGTTAATCGGCTATGTTGCAATACCACATAATATGCACTTTCAAATGTAACTGATACACACAACTGAATACGCCCATTAATAATAATTAAAATTTTAAACTAATTTCTTACACCTTCTATAATTAGGGGAAATGGCATTCTCCTAAAAGTTTCCAACTCCACATTAAAACATAAGATCCCTTTATAACCCACTGGTATATATGTCACGTTGAAATAAAGACGTACATTAGCCATAGAAGTAGACGGATACCAATTGCACAAGAAGTCTATATTTCTCCATGAATCTACTTTCAAAGAATAGATATATGGCCCAAGACGAACCCCTACATCCAGATACAGAAGTTTGTAATCACCATTAGAGTCGATATAGAAACCTGTAGCATCATACATTTTAAATTTAAAACTAGGCCTAGACAAGAAGTTGTTGTAATAAGCTGTTAATAGATTCCATAAAGCTAGCTTAGTAAGATCCCCTAAGGTTACACATATCTATCCATCCAAGGTTGCTAATAAAAACTCAACACTAGGGTCGGGGTTAGGGTTGGAACAACAGCCGTCAGACGTGTGGAAGGTGACTGGTGGTTGGTTGTCAATTAGTAGGAAAAGTTTATAGTCGTTGATGGTTACATGGCGAAGGTGTATCTTAGCAAACATAGGCGTGGATAGGAACGATTTCCATTGTTTGCGAACACACTTACACCGACCTACGACTTTTGCAAGAAGTCTTGGTAGAATGTTAGATTCTATTAAACTATGTGGAAGGTGAAGAAGCTTGTGGGATGTGGTCTCCATATTCTTGTGGGCTTCCTTTAACAAGGTCTCTATCTTCTTAGACCCTTTCGAACTTCTATCAACAAGGTCTTCATCTTCTTGTGGCGTTTTCGAGCTTTTGTCGACAAACTCTTCATCTTCTAAATTGTGGCGTTTAATTATCAGAATTTGCTGTTGGGTATAACTTAATTAGGTGTGTGCAGAAGAGGTATCTTATATTATGCATGTATATGTAAGCGTAAATGTGTTAGTAGGGTTTAATGTGTTAGTAGGGTTTTTTCTAAAATTATTTTAAATATTCATTTAGTTAACTTGGAGATCAATACAGAATTTCGAATTGATTAGCTCATCTTAATTTTTGAGTTTTATCCTCTGTTTAAGACTTTTTAATTAAAGTAATTACAAAAAAATGTTAAATGTTCAAGGGTTCGGATTTGCCGATTTGGTTTCATGCCATATTGTTGATCGTTTATAAATAATATTTAATAGATAAATATTCATTAAATTAAGTTGGAGATTAAGGCAACAAATTTTTTTACTAAATTAAGCTGGATCCAATTATCTTGGTGATTTTATTTTATTTTTCTTCCTCTTCTTATCAAGTATATATGAGCTTCACCAAATATCAATTGTAGGTCCATAATTGATATGAACCACACCGATATTTTTAAAAACAAAAACCATTTGAAAATATAATTAACTTAACATCTCTTTTAGCCTAAAAAACGAACTTGATCACCGGGTTATCCTAATTTATCTTTGGAATATATATTCTCCTAATTTAAGTCAACAAATATTATCTAAAAGGTAAACAAGCCAGATAAAACTTCTACAAACATACAAACAATTCTTAACTATTACTAATAATTAACTTCTGCCCATAAGTTTTGAGTCTATTAATAACATCACTTTCACATGTGAACATATACTTCTTGATTCACCTATTCTAGTACGTTTAACAATCAAGTTTGACGCCTTACAAAGGAACAAACTGGTAGGAGTGGGTATAATAAACTGAACAAACTTGGTTGTGGGATAAATGATATTAAATTGCAAAAATATGTGGTTTCTATATTATACAAGTGCCTACTATTATTGACTCTGAAAAATTATTGCTTTTTTTTCTACCATAACATACACATATAGAACAAAGGAACTAGATCAATATATTTTGAAAAGTATGATAAAGCTTGAGTGTTTTGAAAAAAATTGGAGAGTTAAAAGTAAAAGTTTTAATGATACGTTAGTAGGGAAAAAACGTACAAATTATTTTGATCTAGTAGTCAAATTTATAAAAATATTTTCAATAATTAGTAAAATAATAGTCGCAAGTTTATTAATGGATGTGATAAAGGGTTAAGGGAGAAGAAACCCACAAGTTATTATTTGTATTTATCAATGACATTAGTGAAACAACTAAACTCATATCTTTTTCTACAAATGTTCATCATTATGTGGCGTCATTTTATATATAACAAAGTAATCCATTAGATCAATAAACGAAAATATTCGTATTAGAGGAAACGATTCATCTAGAATCACGGATTTGGTGACACAAGACTCTCAACAAATAAAATTCTACTAGATCTATACACCCAATTCTCATAACAAAAATACCAATAGTATGTCGCGAAATCCTTTACGTTCATTTTTCTAAAATAATCATTTTCCTCCAATATCGCAAGCCAGTTCCCATTATTCGTCACGCATATTTCCCCCCTTCCCGACTTATTACGCCCGGAGAAAACAGACACCTTCACCCACCTGACACCATCCATCCTCCACAAATCATCCCGTTCCAACAATATGTAATTTTTACATATAGTATACGCTACACACAAGTGAATGCATCCGTTGAGAACGACTAAATGTCCACAATAATCTCTTGCACCACGAGGAACATGTGGACATCGCGTTTTCTTAAATTTTTCTGTCGTCACATCAAAACATACAATCCAGCTACGAATTTTATTAAACGTTGACATATCTGTCGCAATGAAATAGAAATTATGATTGAAGAAAATCATCTGTGAACGATTGCAAACGATGTTAGGGTCATCCAAAAAGTCTATCTCTCTCCATGAATCCAATCTATGGGAATAGATAAAAGCCCCAAATTCACCACCATTAACCAAATACAAAAGTTTGTAATCACTAGAAGAGTCGATATAGAATCCGACAACATCAAAAGAAGTATCGTAGAAAGAAGGAACATAGGGGTTACGCGATAACTTCTTGTAGGCACCCGTTAACGGATTCCAAAATGCTAGCTTAGTAGGATACATTGAGGCTAAACATACGAGTCCATCCAAACTTGCAAAAATAAACTCAACACTAGGGTTAGGGTTAGAAAGGGTGGTTATTGAACCATGGTTACAATCAAGCGTGCGAAATTTGACTGGTGGTGGGCCGTCAAGTAGGAGAAGTTTATAGTCGTTGATGGTTACGTGGTGGAGGTGCATTTTGGCGAACATAGGTGTTGATAGGAACGCTTTCCATTGTTTGCAGACACACTTGCACCGACCTACGGCCTTTGCAGGAAGTCTTGGTAGAATACTGGATTCGATTAAACTAAGCGGAAGTTGATCAATGTTCGTGTTGTTGTGGGGTTTTCGGGCTATCGACATGCTTATCGATCACCAATGTGTGCGAATTAGAGATCGAACAAGTTAACGTAGGATCAAGTATATATCCTAGACAATTTATAAGGATGTTTATTAGGATAAAAGATTCCGGATATTAATGATTTCCTAAAAAATTGAAATATCGTTTTAGATATCTTAATTAAATACGAATATATGATAAGAATATGAGAAAAGATATTACTCATTGTTAAAAGATTGTACTTAAACAAAGTTAGATATAACCGGCTGTTGTACAATTTAATTACGCTAGTATCTCAATTTAATTATAGTTATGATCGATCGCTTAATTGATTTGCATAAAGAACTGTGCATGATCCAATTGAGAATAGTAAGTAGTAACAATAAAGTTGTTTATAATTAACAGAAAGTGAAAATAAAAAATAAAAGACAAACATATTTGCGTGTATATTGAAGTTTTTTTTCGAGCAATAGATATTTAGTAAATACTCTGAATTGATGATAAATTTTATAGCTTAGTTAACAAAACGATCTCAAGCCCGAGTTTTACATATTAAACTCGAGCCGGTTTGCAAGTCTAAACAAATTTTTAATGTAAATAATTTATATGTTACTTTTTAAAAAATAAAATAATTCATTAACCTTTTTGTTTGGTCGTGATAGTTTATAACACATTTAAAAAAGTGGCTACTTTACAAAATAATAATCAACTTTCAAAAGTGTTCTAGTTAAAGTAACGCAAGCTTAAAAAATATTCTAATTAGGTCACTCAACTTTTATATTTTATTAAATTATAAGTTTTAACATATTTTTTATCATGTTTTTCTTTTTGTTTCAAGTAGGAAATCTTGTTTTTTTTTATGCTGACGTGAAACGGTGGCAAAAATTTTAGTTATTTTTTAAATAAAATTAACATGTTTTTTAAATAAATTCATATATTAAAAATTCCGACACTCACATCTTCTCTATTATTTTCTTGACAGAAGAAAATTCGATAATAATTTGATTTTATGGTTTAGTAGTTTAATTTAAGAAAAATATGACTGAGTGATCAAATTGAAACACTTTTGAAATTTGGTTATTATTTTATAAAAAAACATTTGTATTCTTCAACAAAAATCCTTTTTCTTATTATATCTTTTAGGTTATTGAAAAATGTTTTTAAAAACAGATATTTCAAAAAAAAAAAATTAAAGACGAAAACGTGTGTAATATTGTTTAAAATTCTGTTCTATGAGTTTTCTTAATTAACATTATTTTAAGTAACAATATTGTACCCAATTAGGTTATGAGCGAGAAAGTAAACTTATCACTAAAAACCTATTTTAATAAATAATTTTTCAAAACTCATAATTTGGTAAATAAGTTTTAAAAACCTATTTAATAAATAGTTTTTCAAAACACATAATTGGGTTAATAATTTTTTAAACAACGCTATTTTGAAGGGAAAAACTACAGTTATTACATCAATAAAGTCATTATTTTAATTTTTTTTATTTATGAAAATCGTCAAACATTGAAGTCATATGTTAGTGAATGCCCTGCCCTAAGTGGTGTGGTAGTAAACAAATTGCCTTTTGAGGGGGAAAACCTGGGTTCAATCTCAGGCATAAACGTAACTTTAGTGATGTAGTTCAGTAGGTATGTGCATTAGTCGTTTTAATAAAAATATGTTATTGAAAAATAACTACACAATAATACTTTTGTTTGATAATATTAATGATTTATTAATCAAAAATTGTTATTTTGTGGCTTATGATCATTATTCTTTGTGATTTTATATTTGTATACAGTGATCCACACCTACAGATGGAGAAATACCTGACAAAATGGGAGGGTTGAGTTGGGTCAGGTGCCAGGTCAGTTAGGTTTAGTTTTGGATGGGTTTGAGTCAAAATATACTAATTTAAAAATGGGTTAGAATGAATTCGGGTCAGGATGGGTTTGGGTCAGAATGGGTCGGGTCAGAATGGATTTAAACTCAAAATCCACATTGATTAACAATTTCATATATAGATAAATCACAAGGTAGTGGACTCCCATCTTCTAATGAAATAAAAAAATATAACTAAGTATTACTCTAATACTTTAAGGTTGGGCATAAAAAATATAACTAAATATTACTCTAATACCTTAAGGTTGGGCTGTTCAAACCGCTCGATGCTCGCTTGACACTCCTTCGGATTTTGCTCGAAAAATGCTCGTTCGAATTTTTGCTCGATTGGAAACGAGCCTATCGGCTCGGATCGGTTTGTAACCGAGCCAAGCACGAGCAAAGGTCCGCTCGGTTTAGTTCGGATCGAATAAATATATATATATAGTTTATACGTAGCACTCTAGTAGATTTGACCCATTTGATACGAATATATAATTATATTTATGCATAATTGATCAATCAACCTAATAAATAATTCTACATTAAACATTTTAAGTGAAATTCTAAGCCGTTAAGAGATATTTTTTCGATCATCTCCCCCTCACACCGTTGTTGTTATCTACAATATGTTCTTCGCCTTATCGGATACAACTTTAACTTCATCGTTAGCCACAATGTATTGTCATCTATGAAAATATTATGTAATGAAATGTGACAGATTATGTGTTTTGAAAATATTAAGTCATTAAACCTTATTCGTTGCAGTATAAATCGTATGACACACAAAATAGTTGGGTTGTATAAATTGTTCGACGCTCATTTACGCTTGCTCAACGCTCACTCAAAAATTTAACGCTAAAAAAATACTCATTCGATTTTCCGCTTGGTTTGTAAACGAGCCAATAGCTTGGTTCGGTTTGAAAACGAGCCAAGCACGAGCAAAGATCTGCTCAGCTCGGCTCGGCTCGTGAACAAACCCTACCTTAAGATACAACTAAACAAACACAATTAAAATTAAACTTTAAGAAAATGGTTATAAAATAAAAAAAGATAAATTGTTTGGTGACAGTAGACGTGGGTTGTGCAGTTATATTGTGGTATTTTATTCCATCATGGAGCATCAGTTTACTACGCCCGGTTGCCTACCCGTTCATCTCATATGACTCGTAAACCGATCTTGACCCCTTCATAAATCCAATATGTTTATCGCTAACACTTAAATGTGAGACTATGTGTCGATTTTAAAGAAAAGATGAGGTGAAGAAACATGGGTTATGAGAAAATCTAATCAACCCATCCTGACCCGTTCTTTGTTTTTTTATAACCTATCTTGACCCGTTGATCATTTTTTCTAGTTTTAAAGTTGTCCAACTTTACACTCTTTGTAATATAGTTGAACCCAATCTGACACATTATTTTATTATTACTACCCAAATCAATCAAAATATACTCATTTGGATCCAAATTGTCAGGTCTAGATGGAGTAATTAACTCAGTCTTATCTTTATTTCATTATTAGGGTTGAAATTTGAAATGGTATATTTACCTTCATGAACAGTGAAGCTGGAAGTTTAGTTTGTATAGACCTTGACTATTGAACTGTTCAATCCTAATTTAAGTAAGCAAAAATGTTAAACAAGATTTACAAGTGCATAAACACTCATTTATGATACATCCAAAACTAATATTTACAAGTACATAAACTATTTAATTTTCTTTCCAAAACTACACACGTGGGTATTTTACATGATGCCAATTCAAAAACCTAAGGAAGCAAAATGATGAATCAGCCCCTTCCATCAACCTGTTTTTCTATACTCTCTTTTCAAATCAACTCAAACACCACTTGTTCTAGAACTTCATCAAGAATCAAATCTTCCAAATCAAGTCCAACACACTCAGAATCCAACTGCAAGTTCATCCAACCATCATCGCTTCCTAAATCTCGAGACACAATATCGTTTAAAGATTCATTAATATCATGCTTAAAGTTGAGCAACCGGCTAATATGGTTCCAAACTTCATCAAGAACAAGTGATCCAGTTGGGGCGGGGCGAATGTGGCATAGAGATGTCAATCTTTTCGGGTAGTATGTCAATGATCTATCATACATAGTAAGCAACACTTCATCAACCAAATCAAAGATCAGTAAACGATGAGATAATTCATTAACCTCTTCTTCAAATCGTTTTGGATCATGATAATAGTGAGATTCTATTTCTTGAAACACAAACGGGTCCAACGGCTGATTGCAGGAATGCCATGTTTGTTGAAAACCGTTCTTGATGAAACCCGACCGTTCTAGAATCTTCTTCACATAAGTGAAATCATCATCTTTCGTTGATGATTCTATATGTTTCTTGTTTTTGACAGTCTTGATCTCCTTCTCAACATTTTCTTGAAAACCTGAAATCCATCAACAAATTAATACAAAGCAGCTTGTAAGCATACACCATTTTATTTAGCATTAGCTAAAAAGAAAATGAGTTAAAACGATAAAGTCATCTAAAAGTTCTCTTTTAATACATAAAAACTGCTAATCCTTCTATTAAATAATTCAGATTATTACTGAAAACATATAATCTTTTTGTCATATTAGTCACACAATTATTTACTAGAACTTTGGAATAATTGTGTTTCGCGCCTATCTGCTTCAACCTGTACATAATAACCCATCTTGACCCATATCTGTTTGACCCATTAACCAACCCGCCTCTAGCATATGTATATTGCATATTGCATATGTGTGTGTACTGAGTTACCTTCTGAGATTTGAACTTTTTCATCTAGTGGACAATATTCAGGAGCAAAAACAGGGCTTTCTTGAGTAAATTCCCCACAAATCTGAATATTATCTTCCTCATCTTTTAACCCGTTTGCATCTTCACAAAATGCAAGAGAGTTGGCCTTAGGGGAGTGCTCATGTTTAAATAAAGCATCACTTTTATCCATCACTTCATTCAAAGACTCGCAATCTTGTGTGGCATTCAACTCCGCGTATTTATCTTTGAATAGAGATAAAGAAACTGAAGTTCTTTCATTTTGGCTAGAACTTCTATGGAAATAACTGTCACGGAACACTTGATTTGGATTATTCATTAGATTCTCACTTTCGTTTGTCAACTTCAAGCTTCTAGAAGTGCGTAGGGTGGCCTCTTTACCAACACTAAGATCAAGAAAACGTGTGCCTCTATATGCAGATTCGTTGAGTGAAGATACTCTTCTGAGACGAATGACATTCTTACCATAATGATCATCGTGTGAGTTCTTTGTCTTTTCAGCTTTTGATATGGTGTAAATTTCATTCAGTTTATCCTCGAGCTTCAGAGGCATCAAGTTTCTACTTGCTAACTTGTATGCACTTGGAAAAGATCCACACTTGGTCAATTTGGGTTCTCTATCAGAAGATAGTGAACAATCTTGCAAGGTGTTGACAAATAGCTCTTTGTCAACTTTTAAAATATCTAAAATATCCCGAGGATCCTTAACATCAGGATTCGTAAGATCACCATGCATTTTAGAACTAACTGTATTTTCTGTGACATTTTCAGGAAAGAAAATGATTGGATGAACCCATTCATTGGTCTCCAAATGATGAATTGAACAAGTTCTTTGCAACTTTGGACTTGATATAAAATCTTGATCATGTCCTTGTTCTTTATCGTTATCTTCAAAAAATGTCTTTATTCGAGTTTTTAGCGACCCTTTTTGGGTAGTGAGAGTTTTACTATTACTCGGATCCACCTGATACAATTTATCCAAATATATTTTTCATTTTGCTTCTGCTGAAACAAAAAAGAAATGTAACTTTTCACAGAATGAATATTAGTAGAAATTTAAGAAATGCATACCAGTATATGACTTGTTTTGGCATCTAATAGTTTTAAAACTTCAAAAGCATCTTGATCATCTGATATCCTCTTGTACCTTCTATTGCCTAAAGTAAATAAGACCAAAAACCACTTTCATAAGGTTATGAATATACAAAAACAGAACATTATTATTAATCTAGAATTCGTTTCACTTACGTTTGTTATGTTTGATGAGAGCTTCATGCTTTCTGTGTGGAAGTATCTTCTTGACATTAGAATACCAGTAATGGCAATCAAAAGCATGAAATAAGCCAGACATGCATCCTGGATGACCCTCATCCAACTGTTCTTCATCTTCAACCCACAACACTTTTCCCATCTCGACTAATTCGATCAAATTTGATTGCTATTATCCCAAAACCCTGATGAAATTTCAAGAACCAAGTACCTGTATGCAACAAAAATCTCAACTTTTCAACAACTCAAACACATTTAAACCCAAACATGATCAACAACTTCATACATCCCACCTCACAGAAGAAGCTGAAAACAATATAAACAAACATTTTGCTTCCAATTAAGCATCAACAGATGTAAAACAAGAAGGAATGAAGCCAACATAGATGATGAAACAAAAAAGAAAGTAAAGACAAGCGAAACAATCAACACCCAACAAGTGAAAAGACAAAAAAAACACAATCTTGGGTCAGTGAGGAATTTAATCAAACACTTACTGTGCATATAAGTATAATAATCACCATGCCAAAACACCACCTAAACTTGCTACAATGGCAGCTGCTGATCGATATTTAAGGTGGGATATAAACAATTTAACATGTTAACATGTTGATTAATTATTGGTAGTAGGACAATTTAGGTTACCCATGTGGAATTAAGAAGTGTGAGTCGTGTGTTTATTGCGTCAACAGAAGAAATGAACTTGCTGATAAATAGGGTTTATCGGTCAACAACCCCACCATCTCCGACGCCACCATGGTAGCGATCACACACCGGAAATAGGGGAATATTGACCGGAGAAGAAGGGGGCATTGTCAATAAACAATGCTCTCTAGGTCCATCATTTTCTATTACTTAGTTTCTCATTAGTTAGTTTCTCATAATGTTACAATAACTATTATCTTACTACCTTATTTGTTGAGTACATTTATGAATTTAAACAAGCTTATTATTTTAAGAAATGTTCAAAATATAAATTCTTATAGAACTAAAAACTGTAACATGTAGTAAAATGTTGACATGTGTATTTTTTATCAAAATTATGTTTGAGACAAAATTGGTAATGTTCTTTCTTTTTAAGTTTCATCGTTTTTTTAACATTCATAACATTTTGCATACTATATTAATTTTTAAAAAAATTACACCATAAAAACTAGTGTTTTTAATCTCAAAACGTCTATAGTGTTGATATAAAAAATATTTTTTATGTTTTTAATTCATTATGTAATTTCTTTAGGTCATTGTGTAATCTTCTGAATTGATAAGGATTACACAATTACCTGATAAGTATTACACAATGACTTGAACACATAAAACAAATTATATTTTTTATTATTAAGTTATTCAAAAATCATCATTTAAAAAAACACAATGTATAACACAATAGTCAACATTAGACACAATGAGTAAAACAATAATTAACACTAAACTCGATGATTAGCAAAAGACACAATAAGCTAATTGACGAGGATTACACAATGACATGATCATGATTACATAATGAACTCAATAAACGTAATAAAAATAATATATATTTTCAACATTATGTTATTTGAAAATCATCATTACTATAAACACAATAGATAACACAATAACGAACACTAGACTTGATAATTAGTAATAGATACAATGAGTTGTTTGACGATGATTACATAATGACATGATTAGGATTACACAATAAACTGAAAACACATAAAAAAATTACATTTCTCATTATTGTTTTATTTGAAAATCACCATTTTAAAAAAACATAATGCATAACACAATGGTCAACATTAGACACAATGGGTAACAGTACACAATGACTGTCATTCGACTCGATGATTAGCAATAAACACAATGAGCTGCTTAATAAGGATTATACAATAACCTCATCATGATTACACAATAAATTAGAAAACATAAAAAAGTTATATTTTTAGCATTATATTATTTGAGAATCATCATTTTAAAAACACACATTGCATAATACAATAGTCAACATTAGACATAATAGATAACACAATGACCAACACTAGACTCGATAATTAGCAATATACATAATGATCTGTTTGATAAGAATTACATAATGACATGATTAGAATTACATAATGAACTGAAAAAAACATAAAAAAAGTTACATTGTGTTATTGGAAAATAATTAATTAAAAAACATAATGTATAACACAAAGGTTAACAATAGACACAATGGGTAACACAATGACAAACACAAGACTCGATGATTAGCAATAGACGCAATGAGCTGCTTGATAAGGATTACATAATTACCTTATCAAGATTACACAATGAATGGGAAAACAAAAAAAATTACATTTTCAGCATTGTGTTATTTAAAAATCATTATTTTAAAAACACAATACATAAGAAAATGGTTAACATTAGCCAAAATGATCTAATGAATATCATAATGACCTGATATTACATAATGACCTAATATAACACAATAAGCCGACGAATATTACACAATAAGCTGAAACAACGTAAAAAAATACTTCTATTTTTATATATCAAAATTATAGGCGTTTTAAATAAAAAAAATGATTGTTTCTATGAAGTTTTTTATATTATTGTATGTAAAAGTTACAAGTGTTTAAAAAAAAAAGAAACTTGAAAATATGGTTAAGATAAAATATCATTGGTCTATCATTTGAAATTTATTTATTTACCATTATGTTATTGAATTTTTTAAGCACTTATATCTAATGCATCTAACCCTTTCTAGAATTTCACCTTTTGTACAATAACACTACCTTATTATTTAAAGTAACTAGATGGATCATTTGTGAAGATTGATTCATTAAAACCTTGAATCCAATATAGTTTAAACGAGTTCAATAGGAGTTTAAGCTCACGTATAGAGTTTGAGTACATTTACGAGTATAAGTAAGTCTATTATTAATATTATATTATTATGTATTAAATATATGTGTACATAAGGATAGTTATCATATACATAAAATTGTGACTAAAATATACAAATAGGGTGTTATATTATTTTTAATAATTATGATTAAAAATTATATGAAATAATTATAAATCATATAACTACATAATCTATATTATATATAAAACATATAAGAATGGTATTTTTAGTTATCATAAAATTAACAACACTTACTTAATTCAATGTATAAAATACAATCACTTTTGGAGATAAAATAGTATTTATAATATTATTTACATATTACCCCTTATAAGTATTTACATAATAACCTTACATTTATTAACACTTACATCAAATTTTATATTATCTACTCATAAACAAAAAAACTTAATTTGTTTAAGATTTTAATTATATCTTTTAATCTATCACGTTTAAAAACTAAATTTGTGACTTGTGTTTTTTAATGTTTTAGTGTAAACTTTTTGTTAAACCGATTTATAACTTGTGATGTACAATAAGTTAATACGTCAATGTACAAGTAGTCACGCATGACCCATTTATTTGATTTTTTAAAATTTTAGCTTAAAAAATCATAATAAACTTTTACAAAAATACTACAAGAATAACAAAATATTAGAAACACGTGCTGAATGTAAAATGTCATCCTGTTACATTGTGTGGACACTCTTCTAGTTAATAAATATGCTTAAAATGTTGAAGGTTGAAGTTATTCTAAAATGGAGAGAATGTTTATTAACTATTAGATCTTAAATTCAATGATTAAAAAATTAAGGGTATAATGATAAATAATTAAAACTTTTAAATGATAGGTTAATGGCATTTTAGCCTTAGCTATATTTTCAAGTTTTATCATCTTTTTTAAAATGCTCGTAACTTTACATGCAATACAAATTTTTTTTTGAAATTACACTAAAAAGACAAACGTTTTTTAATCTTTAAAAAGAACATAATATTGATATCTATAAAAAACGGATTTTTCACGTTATTTCAAGTCATTATTTAATATTTGTCAGATCATTGTGTAATATCAAGTTATTGTATTATATTGGTCTGATCATTGTATTTAATGATAATCATTGTGTTTTCTATTATGTTTTTTTTAATAATAATATTTAAATAACACAATTTGAAAATGTTTTTTTATATTTTTTAGTTTATTGTGTAATCCTAATCAAGTTATCGTGTGATCCTCATCAAGCAACTCATTGTTTTCATCATCGAGGATCGTGTTGGTCCTTTGTTATGCATTATATTTTTTATAATGATGATTTTCCGATAACATAATGCTGAAACATGTAAACTTATTACATTTTCAGTTCATTATGTAATTCTCATAAGCTAACTGTGTAATCCTAGTCAATTAGAAGATTATACAATGACATGCGAAATTACACAATAACCTTACGAAATTACACAATGAGGAATTTTTTTATATCAACACTATATGTGTCTTAAAAATTAAAATATGCTCGTTTTTATATAAATTTTATAAAGATAATGCATATCAACATGTTATTACACTTTCTAGCTTTCAATTACTTTGTATTTGAACATTTCCATTAGTTAAATGATACGAAGAGTAGAGAGAAGATACCAGAGAATATACTTGAGATACAAAAGAGAAGATACTAGAGATAACAAGAAAGAGATATACGAAGAAATACATGCAAATAGAGAAAACAGGAAGCAATCGCATGCAATTCTCAGTTACAATTTACAGTGAATTCAAGTAAGTTGTTGAGATTGAGTTGCTTGAATTGCTAAATGCTTTCTTACTCTTGTAATTGTCTTAGTTATATCAATGAACTGTGAATTTGTTGATACTGCTTGAATCGATTACAATTGTTTGTGTTTCACTTGAATTGTTCACTTAAAATCATTACAGATTGTCTCAATTGATCCTATCAATTGATATCGGAGCCTATCAACTGGTTCTGATCCGATCAATTGCTCTATCAATTGGTATCAG
>BJCM01012634.1:0-12037 GCA_018326385.1 Flaveria bidentis
TATATATATAAAAGAATCATTGGTTACACAAGGATATAAAGTAGATGATTGACCACAGCTGAGTGAAACACAATGAAACCTAATTTACAACATTACGTGTTTTTTATTCACATGAGATGAACAATAACATTGATGTGGAAGCTCATGTAAGGTGTTAGATGTGAAAGAAGAAGATAGTGGCATTGTGCCTCGAATTTGTGTTTCAGTGCACAAAA
Organism: Flaveria bidentis; assembly: GCA_018326385.1. NCBI lineage: Eukaryota > Viridiplantae > Streptophyta > Magnoliopsida > Asterales > Asteraceae > Flaveria > Flaveria bidentis. The sequence goes on from BJCM01012634.1 coordinate 216, forward strand.
GGAAAGGGAAAAAATGCCAAGGGAAGGCACGTAAGCGCTATGGCATACAAGTTTATATGTCACTGGATCACTTACGCCTATAAGAATACATAATCTCAAACTCGACGATAGTGGCATTAGATGGATACAAGTATTATAATGGAGCATTTATGAGTTTATGATGCTATTGTATGACCCTTATACCACACATCTTTGTGTATAACTACTTCTATAACGCTATTTTACTTGAACTGTTAATTGAAAACGGGACAATGCCACTGAGATGAGCTCTCTATCACTTAGATTCGTCTCGCCCTCAAGGGTTTCCTAAACCTTCTTCCTGAGAGTTGCATGACCAAAAAATACATTCATCGTCTCTTTAATTATAGTTATTCCTATTTGAAATTTCCTATGATGAATAGCTCAAGAATATTTATACTAGCAAATATTGAGGAGCATGTGAACAAATGTGTTTTTGTGTCTTGTGATTTTGAGGAAATCCTGATTTTGAGGATTCAAAAAAGTTACAGCCAAAGAAATCTCTCTATAATTTTTAACCCCTAAAATATCTTACACTTTACAATCAGACAATCTTTCATTATCCATTTCTAGATCTAGTAACATAAAACATGCACACAAATATCCCCATTGTTTTCTCATATTCATACGATACACACAACATTGATTTGTTGTCCACACTTTGGATTTCCGTACAAAGAGATTTCGTTAATTGCTTCTTCCCTTTGTTTAATCATATCGATAGATTTGATACGAAAGCTTCTCTCCTAACCATGGTGATAATATAGTCTGCAAATATTAGGGATACAAGTCATGGATGAAAGTCATGATGATCAAAATTTTATGCGTAAAATCACAAAAATATGGAGAAAAATTTATGTATTTTGTTGTGAGAAATACCCAATTCCTACAGTCATTTTGATCTTGTTCTTTCTTTTGTATCTGTTCTTCCCTTTGGTTTTCACATTCTTTATCTATTTTTCCCCTTTCGTTGGATTTTCGCTTCTTGTTCATAGAGTTTTCGTGGGTGCAAATCATCAAAAGGCTAAACATGTAGAAGAAGAAAAGAGGAGAAAGTTTGCCAAGTCTCGCCGGAGTTTTAAGTCTAATCATCTTATTCGACGAAAGACCCTTAATAAAAATGGTGATTATATTGATACAGATGTTGAAGATGATGATGATATTTTTTTAAAGAGCTTAAGCGATCTTTTAACTGAAACAAAGCCAAAAGATATACGTGAAATGACTTTTGAATCTATTGTTGGTAGAGGTGAATGTTCATCCTCAAATGGTAATGTTAATTATAACAAGAATGTTGTGAAAGATGATGAAAAGCCACAAGATCATAAGGTTGTGCGATGGACGGAAGATGATCAAAAGAATGCTACTGATCTCGAGCTTTCAGAAACAGAAAGAAACAAAAGGTTGCAGGGTCTCATGCAGAGAAGAAGATCAAGAAAAAATCTTGGTTTCGAAGGAGGGTCAACCGGAAACAATAATAATGTTCAAGTTTCTACAGCAAAAACCACGAAAATAAACCCATTTCTTGAAGATAATTCATCTGGTAAGAAATCTCCTGGTTCAGCTCCATCTACCTTGCTAACAACTAGAAATCCTTTTGATCTTCCTTATGATCCCCAAGAAGAAAAGCTGGATCTTAGTGGAGATAACTTTCATGAAGAATTTACAGTTGGTCAATCGAAAGACCCCGTGTTAGGTGCTTTTGCGAATTCAGTAATCACGCATGATGATCAGAAGTCTAACATTGGATTTGAAACTTCAACCTTTGGTAGGTACATTTCACACTTCTAGTTCTTAAGATTGGTTTCTTGGTCGAATATAATCAAGTTTAGGTAGGAAATGCGAAAACTGCATAAACATTTGTTCTGTTGCTTTAAATGTTATGCACAAGGCAGGTATAGATGATCATGGTGCAGTTATTGTAGTTCTCTACTTTAAACTGATTTGTATTGAACACGTTTCATATATATTATTTATAAAAGTGTTGATCTGCATTTCTGTTTTCACAAATGCTTGCAAACAATGAGTAAGCCTATAAAATTTGACTTCATCTTATGTACTAGCAGATACTGCAGGTGACAACAAAAATATTCAACAGGATAGTCCGATTTCAGATGATAGTATCGATAGTAACCATCAAAAAGAAGGCGCGTCCTCTGGACAAGTGGTTGGTGTTGAAGAAGATGGAACAGAAGTAGAACCTCAGGAAGTTGATTCATTTGATGAACGAAAAGCTGATATTAACTTCTTTTATGGGAGCAACAAGAAAGTATACCATGCTGCAAGCCATTCCATTGTTTCTGACCTGCAGGTCGAGCTTTCAGACGATGAAAGAGTCCATACTCTAGATGATGTAGACATAGAAAAAGAAAGAGAAAATTTGTTAAACTCATCAAATTCTCAGGAGGATACAGACATGAACAAAACAAGTGGGGCCGGCCCGATTTCTGTGGCGCAGACTGCACCAGATGTTGTGACCGAGGTAAGCGTAGGACAAGCTTCTGTCAGTTCTAGTTCTCCCAAATCTGTGCTGCAGCGAGAGTATTCGGCTGACCCATCAGAAAGTGTGTTGCAACAGAATAACGATTCAGGAGCACATCCATTTCATGACAGAGATATAGATAACTTAAAGGTTGGTCAAAAATCACTTACCCCTAAATACTTACAGTACTAAGCGCATGATTATTGCCAAATATCATTATCATGCATGCTTTTAGAAAATAAGAATAAAAAAGGTTCAAGTTGTTTGCAGTTGTAGTAAACAACAACAATCATACCTAGTAAATCTCACTCATACCTCTGTCCCAAGGGATAGAGAGGTTACTTCCAGTAAGAACCTCGGCTCTTGTGACAAACATGTTTCATTTATTAGCATGACAAACTATACATAAACTTATAACAAGTTTACACCACTTATAATTGTAGAAGAATGTCTTCAATAATAAGCATTTACAAGCATTAAATTGCTAACGAACGTATAGATATCAACTTGTTATACCTATATTGAACTGTAACCATTTTGTGTGAATACTTTCTCAAATGCACTCATTTAAGTGTGAAAATTATTACATGTTCTATATTTTTTGGTTATAAACGTAACCATTTTTTTGACATGAGAATCACACTTTTACGAAGTTACAAATACTAGAATGTGTATTATTATCGCCCTAATTGTAGTAAACAAACCTTTTAATGTTGCTGTGAATTGGTGCAGGATCAGAATGTTCATCGTCTATAGAATTCAAATGAAGAGCCAGGTAAATCAGCTATGCTCAGCAACTCCAGCAGCAAGACAGATAAATATTTCCAACCTCAAAAATGCATCAAATTTGTAAACATATGCCATCCAGTGTCACTATGAATGCAACTGCAAGAAACACCACTAAAATCCCCGATATTATTGTATTGCAGTGATGTTAGAGTCTGGTCGAGTACATCTTAAATCAGTGTTTTGTTCTTTCACCAAGTAGAAATAGCTATTTGAACAGATAGCTTAATGCATATATTGCTAGTTGATAAATTGGGAATGGAGTTCATGTTGAACTTTTAATGTGCAATCTTTTTATACATTAAAAGTTGCAGTGTAACCACAATCACCAGAATACAGCCAGATCTGAACAGATACACCATGGTGCATGGGGGTCGGGTCGGGTCGGGTGGAAAACGCCTTTGACTACATAGGCTCAGCCTAAAAATGTTTGCAATCTACTTTGCTTTCTTAATTAGAATACAATGACGTAACTCTTGACGTATTCATACATAAGTATATTTATGTTAATTCTTATTGTTGGAAAATAATAAAAACTCAACAGTAAAGTGCAGAGAAATAAAAGAAAACCTCAAGATTGTAAATGCATTGATAACAGTAAAGAGGATATCAAAAAAGCCCACACATAAAAGTCAATTGAACCGGATATTAAAAGCCTTGAGATGTACTAGAACTTGAGACCGTTACAAGCATAGAGATAGGCGATATGTACATACTATGGAACTTATTATGTAATTTCCTCTGAAACTGGGGCCATTAGCCATAACCTTGCAGTTGCCCTGCATAAATGTGAGCTCACATACTCTCTTCCACTTACATAAGCTTCTTGCTCAACATTTTTCATCTCTTCCTCCTCAATCTCTTCATCATTTTTTCACCTCTCTAGTGTCTTTTGTGAAGCCTTTCATGTGAATATGAACCTGTCAATGTTTTTTGTAAAGTCTTTTGTACACTTGCTTCTTGAGAATGCATTGAGGTCCTCAATTGGTAACTCCAAATGGTAGGCAATAGTATTGCAATGTGATATATATATATATATATATATATATATATATATATATATATATATATATAAATAAAAATAAATAAAAAAACCTTTTCAATAACTTTCCCATGTCTCCCACGTGTTCAACATGATCAATTGTTTCAAAGACATATGACCTCTTAGTAGCCGATGCGTAGAACTCTTTGATTACATACATTCTCATCCTACTATATTCAATTCTTCACATATGTTGTAAATCATGATTTTTCGGATAAGATGGAGTAGCAGCTTATGATCTTGCACTTCAACAACTCATAGTACATGTAATTACCTCCAGGGACATTAAAAAGTTATGCCATCGTCTCAAACCACACAGCTCCCATAGGTTCACTATCAGAAAACATCCCACGCATAGATGAGCTATGTGTATTCACCTCTTTATTTCCTGATTCTCAAATAAATGGAGCATGATTAAACATGATGTTCATAGATAGATACAGGTCAACTCTATGCAACTTTCCTTTTAACTAGTTGTGAATGAGCAATCCCCTAGGTACATCAAAAAGTGTTATCATCTCAAATCATGCAAGTCTCTTAGTTTTATCTCCAAAATACATCTCAACATATACACACCTCCTTGTCTCATAATTCCCAAGTCGAATGAAGCGAGCCTAGACATGATATTTATAGATAGATACAAGCCCACTCCATGCACATTTCCTTTTAACTTAGTAATGAATGGAGGATTCAATCCACTCAGGTCTTTTAGTTTCATCCTCAGAATACATCTCAGCATCAATGAGATAGTTGTACTCACTTCATTGTCTCATAATTTTTTAGTCAAATGAAGTGAGCTTAGACAAAATGTTCATATATATAGATACAACCACTCCATTCACTCTTCATTTTAACTTAGTTGTAAGTGGAAGGTTCGTTCTGAGAATCCTTTTTAATGTAGACATCCACTACATATATTGCTTCCTTAGCACCATCAATATGTTAAGTCGGCTTCCCATCCAAGATACTCAAACCTTTCAACTAAGCCAAACCCTTGAAATTCATAATAAAGACGGGTCAATAGGATCTAATTTTTGTAGACTAGAAGAGAATCTAGACAATTTAATATTTGACCCCGTTTGAGTAGATCTACAAAACACAGATCTACAAAACACAATGGTCATGGTGTTACAATAAAGGTGCAACCACCAACAAATATAAAATCAATTTGACTAATGATGAGGTGTTGTTTAGTCAATGACGACCTAATTAGAACATCATTCAAAAATTTTCATCTATCAGCTAATTCTTGTTGGAACAATATAATTTAAAAAGAAATATCAAACATCCAAAAGAGTAGTGTTTCTAAATTCTAACATGATAGTTTGTGATCAATTGTGATCTGTATAAAGTTATTGAGTAACCATAATTTAAATTCCAGTTTCACTGAATTTTCTTGAATTCTGCAAAATAAAACACTCTCTTAGTTTTTTATAAAACACATATATAATAATAATTGAGAAATTACCTTGTAAAATTAAAAGAGTAGGTTATATATTCAACATGTATAATATCTATCTTCTTACTATCAATTCTCCAGCCATTACAACACATCCTAGATTATCAAATTTGGTTAAAGTGTTGGATGTCACTAAAATTTGAGATTTTTAGAGCATGATTCGAACCTAATCCCCAAAACTAATAATCAATCAACAAAAAGTTTAAGTATCGATCATACCAAAAACAAGCACTTCTTCAAGGCAGCAAAACACATCAAGAAATGTATTATTTTTTGAAATTCCATATTGCTCTCTCGATTTCCGGCGTGAACTGATTGGTAAAGTATTATCGAAATTAAAGGTTAGAAAAACGTCATGATGTTGTGAAAGTGGAAGCAGATGAAGAATAAAGAAATCAAACGCCATAGGTTGCAGGTTTTCTGGATCGATTTGCGTTCCGTCGTTACAAAAGCATGAATGATGAATCGGAAGATTTGGGTTTTGGCTGATGTGTAAACCCTAAGTGGCTAAATGACACCAAAGCAAATTCGGAGGACCGAGAATAATTTGATTGTGTTATACTGTTATGTTGAATGGTGAGGTGTAGTACTATAGCGAGTGAGATTCCGTCAGAAGTTGATACGGTTAAAACTTCTATTGAAACTTGTTCGTTTAAAACTTCTATTGAAACTTGTTCGTTTAATTCAGTATATTTAATTTAGTTTATATACTTTTAAAATTCATACATTGTTAAAAATAAAAAAAATTCATACAAGCTCAGAACAATAAAAATAAAATTCATACTTTTAAAATTCTGTTGAATGATAAAAACTATATAATTTAATTTATATACTTTTAAAATTCATACATTATTAAAAATAAAAAAGCCAAAAGATTATATATTTAGCTTCTTGTTTTATACAAGGTTTTTAAATGATAAAAATATATAATTTAATTTATATATTTCTCACATCCACTCTTCCACTTCCAACATAACTACACTCTCACACCATCATTAACACATCTTCATCTTCTTCACACACCTTCATCTCATCATCACCACCACCACCACCACCATACAAGCTCAAGCTCTCCTCTAATCAACCCACCTTCGCACCTCCCCAATCCACCCCCTCTGCCGCCACAACCACCGCCAAACGGACCCACCGTCGTAATGTCCACCACCGCCCCCAAACGCGGAAAAGACCCCAAGGTGGGGGGATTTGCCAAGGGATCGCACAGAATGGGGGATCTACCAAGGGGGTCGTGAAGGGGAGACGATCAGCTGGAGGTTTGTGGGTGGTCACGCAAGTTGTGGGTGGTGGCGCAACTGGAGGTGGTGGCGCAACTGGAGGTTGTGGCAGGTCAGCTTGGGTCAGACTATTAAATTTTTCGGTTTGGGTCGGCTAATATGGACCCGGTCAGCTGCCACGGATCGCCCATCAAACGGGCTGACCCGCTGACCGAGTCAACCAGTCAGTCGGGTCAGCCGAAATCAAACACAACCTAACTGTTTTTCAAAATTAGAAATATAATGCGGTTATGCAAATAGAAAAATATATGCAAGGAAGTTATTGTTAGTTGATATAACTTATGATACGTTAAAAATATCATATATTGAATAAGACGCAAATTTTTTTATTTAGAAAAATGTTATATCAAACATTAGTTGAGATGGAAAACAAAAGTTTATTATATAAGGTTGGATACCTTGCCTGTAAGACATATTTTAAGATCATAAGGGGCAAGTATTTAAGTGTGTTTCGACTGTCAAAATGGACAATATCATATATGGTGTTTGGGTTGTTATAAAGGTATTAGAGTCAAGACTTGATCGGTATGTCAGCAAGAACGTTGAGCTCTTAGTGATGGAGAATGTTACATCCCACATCCGTTCGAAAGGAAATGATATCTTTCTTATATGGCGTTGGATATTTTCCTTATCATGTATGTTTTAAAATAGTAGGAGTGTGTGCTTAAGGATATATCGGTTGTCAAAGCGGACAATATCTGTTACAGTGTTTGAGTTGTTACAAAAAAATTTAACGAACAAAAGTTATAAAATAAATCAAAATAGTAAAAAAAATTAACGGGTTAAAACCGTATATTATATACTACATGGTTCAAACTTGAAAGTTTAGAAATTAAGCAGTAAATTTGATATTTGTGTCAAAGTTTGTGGTTAAAGTTAGTTAGCTTTTTAGGGTTTTTTTTTATGATTTTTATATATTATAATCTAACTATTCAATAATATTCATTTAGTATCTTACCATCTTATCATGATACTAGAGACTTAAGGTTCCGGTTATCTTCTTCCTTGCACAACACACAAAAATAGAAAAACTAGTTGCCGCCTTTAAGTTCGAACCCTAAACCGGAAGGTGTTTCTTCATGTTACCATCTTAACAAAGTTGTGGTCTTTTGACATATGCCACCGAACATTCTAATTCAATTATAGTTAATGCTTTATATATAAAAGATTGATGTTATTTATTTTTTTAAAAAATGTTACATAAATAACAGTAATTTCATATTGAAAATAGTACATATTGTTTGTATACTCCCATATGGCTAGTCTGTTATTGCTTCTCGTTGATTTCTACAGTGGTTGGTTGGATACCATCTTCATAGTATTGATAAATCACATGTCTTTCGTCTTCTATAAAATTAAATGTTTAAATAATTTTTTACTTATTGGTTAACAGTCAAAAAACGATAGTATCTTGCCACTCATGCTCGTGAGCTCTCTCACAATACCACCGCTTATGGATCACTCACGTAGTTATGTAGGGGTGGTGTGGTCTTCTTGTGAGCATGAATTGACATCCCCCATATAACCCAATACATATTACCCAACTACCTGTTTTGTTTTCAATCAAATACTCAAAAGTTTTAACACATTTTAATTCTCTAGTTCTAAATAACTACTTAAAAATCGATTGTTGTTTTAAATTATTTATTTTAATATTTTGATTTTAAACAATTACCCATTATGTTTGAACTTTGAACTTTTGTTCAAGTCAAATACGACTTTTTGGTTTTATATGTTTCATTACGATTTTAAAAATAATTATATTCGAATAATCCGTTATTACATACGATAAACATCCTTAGTCATTGAGCTAAGAGTCAACATGGGGAATAGTTCAAGAATCTTCGAGAATTGATTCCCATTGTGTTTTCTTGGATTTGTTGGCCTCTAGAGTCTAGACACCACAAAATTCACTGGGCCTTATGTTCAAATCCATCATTGAAAATATTGCCCTTGTGTAGTAGGAGGTAAATTTTAATTACTAGCCTCACACATTTCTTGTATATCAAAATTTACGTGTAATGTTACATAGTCATACAGATACTTTTGCATGTTTTTTCACTAGTGCGTGAATTCATGTTTTGTCGTGGGTTGTTAAAATTTATAACACTTGATTTCGATTGTTTATATATTATTATTCAATTCATATACGTGGATACAAATTATATTGACAACTTTATTTTGTAAAAAAATCATATCGAAACGTTGATATAATTTAGCACATCATAACGGCAAATTTAGATTTTATAAACAATTATATTTTTATGATTATAAGAGAAAAACAATATAGCATTCAAAAACTTTTAACCAGTTTTGAAAACTTGTATTTTTTACTTTGATTACTTGTATATTATTACACATTTATTTAATATATACTAATTAACAAATTGCTTTATGCATTGAGGTTGTGTTTTTCAAAAAGGAATTAATTTTTTTACTTTTAGCTTAAAGTTTTTATTTTTTACAAAATGACATCATAAAATTTGGTTTACTATTTGTAACCCAAATCTTTTCATAATTTGCAATTTAACATCATATTTTTTTACTTTTAATTTTAGTCTCATATACTTTTGATCTTTTATAATTTTTCTTTCAACGTTTCGTTCTAAATTTTGCAAGTTAACACGGCTCAACATGCATGTGTTGTTCAACATTTTTACGTTTCGCTTTAAATTTTGTGAGCTAACACAATGCAACGTTCGTGTGTGGTTTAACATTTTTACTTTAGTTTTTTCCCGTTTGATAGGTTCGTCGCAACATGTGATTCGTATATCGAATTAGTTGTACTTTTTATGTTTTACGTTTCGATCTAATTTTTTCGCATTAACACACCACAATTTTAGTGTTCGTGATCGCTAACGGTGGTGTGACATTGTGCCATCTGACATGGTTTTACGCCCCCGCTGCAACGCGAGGGGCTTAATTCTAGTATTATACTAATTACTAACTTAGATGTGCATTGTGATTTGTACATCATGCTTTATGGGTTGTACTTTTGTTTTTTCTTTTTTTTACTTTTAATCATATAGTTTAAATCTTTTACATTTAACCCCTACATTTGTTTTCACTTTCAATTTAAATCCCATATACTTTTAGCATTTTACAAATTTTGCGTTTTACGTCTCGGTCTAAAGTTTCGATTTAACATACAGCAACATGCGTATGTGGTTCAATATTTTTACCTCTATTTGTTTCCCGTTTAACTGCCATGTTGTGTTTACATTTCGGTCTAATTTATACACATTAACGTGCCGCAACACATGTGCATGGTTTAACGTTTATAGTCTAACTTTCATTCAGTTTTATTTTTTTTTCATTTTTTATTTCTTTTATAAGCTTTCTTGTGTTGGTGGCGGTGTGATGTTGATCCTATTTGGTATAGTTTTATGTTTCCGTCGCAACGCGTGGAACTTAATACAAATTACCAACTTGGTTGGTCCATTGTGATTACTTATTTGTATATTATGGGTTGTATCTAAGCTTTAGTGGGTTGTAACCACTTTTATTTTTTTTTAATTTTCTTACTCTTAATCTCAACACACCGCAATGTGTGCGCGTGACTCAATGTTTTTACGTCTATTTTTTCCTGTTTAACAGCCCTAACACAACGCACTGGTCTTAGATCGACTTATTTGTTGTTTTTAATATTCTACGTTTCACGTGCGAGGCTTAATGTCTATGTCTACTTTCTGTTCGGTTTTATTTCACATTTTTATTTCTTTCTTAATACAAGTTTTTCAGATGTTGGTGGTGGTCGATGGTGGTGTAAAATGATGTCACCTAACACGATTTGATGCCCTCCACCGCAACGCGGGGAGCTTAATATGAGTTATTACTTATTACTAAAATTGTTTTTATTTTGTAAATAACTATAATAATTATTTTAAATACTATTACTATTACTATTATTATTATTACTATTATTATTATTATTATTATTATGAGTTAATTACATGATTGGTCCCTGTGTTTTCCTATATTACACTATTAATCCTAACTTTTGAGAAATTACAGTTTTGGTTTCAATTGTCTACCAATTTGTAATACGATTGGTTCTTAAAATGGATGGTGATTACGTTTTTCAGTTAAGTATGTGTGAATTACCAAACCCTCTATAATGGGTCCTACTCATCCACTTTACCCCACCCCGCCAAACCCTCTCTTCTTCCCCACCCTTTCTTCCTAGTTTTATTGAACACTTTACTTCCCCCACCACCTGCACCGTCACATCCACGACCCATAGTCCACAACCACCATAGCACCACTAAATCTGATCGCCACTATTATTGTCACCGATTCAACTATCGTCTCCACTCGACCATCTTCATTATCACACCGCAACATCAATCAAGATGTTATGGGTGGTTTGATTTGGCGGCCTCAACCTACATGTCATCCACTAACGGACATATCACTCATCCCTAACCACACGAACGTCAGGTCTGTGTTGGGTTAATCGGGCTTAGTTCACGGGTCTTTGTTTGCGGGTCAAGGGTCTAGCATACGAGTCATCGGTAGTGATGAGTATGGATCATCTTACTTGGTCTTGGTTTGAAGAATTCAAGAGATCAAAGGAACTCTAGGAACCTTGCTTTTATTATTTTCGGATGATTGCAAGAATAACAAAGCAATAGAATAAAAAGCCAACCTATCAAGCTAAACATGGAAACAAATAAAAAAGGAAACGAAATATTGGTAGGTAGTAATGATAGGCTAATAATCAGGAGAAGGAATATGCTAGGA
>BJCM01012636.1:0-25488 GCA_018326385.1 Flaveria bidentis
GAATTCTTACCTTGAATTCGAATTCTTTCTTGTTCTTCCTTCAAAACCGAGAATTTGCTGCTCTTTCTCTCTCTAAAATCCGAAGATCAGTGTATGTGACATATGGGCGGCCATACCACCTTTTACACCCACTTTTCAAACATTTTGTCCTTTTGGACACTTTTTACCCCTAGACTTGGGTTTTATTTCTTTTCCTTCTTTTCTTTCACCTTATTCACTCTTTCCTTGACTTTAAAATAACCGGGTGTTACATAATTCCCTTTGAATCTTGTGTGACTTCGTTTCTTAAATAGTAGTGTAGTAATCCTAAGTCACTCATGTTAAATTGATTCTTCATTTCCCATTTGATGTTAACTAATAGTGTAGTTTCTTTGATTTATTATAATTCCCTTTGAATCAATTTGATGTTAAATTGATTCTTTTTAAATTAATTAAGACTTGTTTTTATTATAGGTTGCTTGTTCTTGTGGACACATCGAAACCCCAATTACTTCAAGGTCTTGTCTAGTTTCACATTTTATGCTCTAGGTGCTTGTTGTAATCCATATAGTACCTTTGTAAGTTTGTAAACCTTACTTTTCTTTCCTTTCTTTACAAATCCTTCGGGTTGAGTAACGTATACTTCTTCCTTCATATCTTATAGTTTTCTTTTTTGCAACCGGTGCAAATACTTCATCAAAGTCAATACCATGTTTTTAAATGTAACCTTTTGCTACTAGTATTGCTTTATATTTAGAGATCTTTCTCTTTGATAAGGTTTAAGACAAATAAGAGATTGAGATTGTAAAATGACAATATACGAAGAAGACTTAAGAATGAAAATATGAGATGAATTTGAATTGCAAGATGATGATGAATTATGAATGAACAAAAGTGACAACCAGGGGAAAACCCTCTCTCTCTCAAAAAGAGCCTTAAAATCCTAACAAACTTTTTTTATACCCTACTTACAATATTTTCTCTTATTTATCCTTTCTCTCACTCACTCCAAAACCACCTGCTAACACTTTAAGAATTGATCACTTTGCCCCTCCTAAAATATACTTGTAAAACTTTAGGTCCTCAAGTTGTATCACTACTTCCCCCTACCAAAGAAGTCTTGACCTCAAGACTTGTATCTGGAAATTGTCCCTTCAGCCAAGAAACATCTTCCCAAGTAGCATCCTCAGTAGATTGGCCCTCCCACTGAATTAACCACTGCTCAATAGGTGTGTCTCCGGTGGTCAACACCCGAGACTTTAAAATGGCCTTCGGTTTGACTCCGTCTAATTGCCCGACGTCTAAATCCATAGGCAAAACAACATCAGGCGAAGGACCACTGGCTTTTTTTAATAATGAGACATGAAATACCGGATGTATTTTTGAAGAAGGAGGCAATAATAATTTGTAAGCAACTGATCCTACCTTCAAGGTAATTTGAAAAGGACCAAAAAACTTGGCTGCTAGTTTCTAGTGTATACGGTTAGCCACCGACCGTTGGCGGTACGGTTTAAGCTTCACATAGACCCAATCACCCACCTCCAGGTGAACATCTCTTCGTTTCTTGTCAGCTTGATTTTTCATAAAACTTTGGCCAGTAGAAAGAGTCATTTTCAATTATTTCAAAGCCTCGTCCCGATCTTGGAGATCTCGAGCAACTACTTCCACGCGAACCTCACCCGGAATGAATTGGAAAATGGATGGAGGTCGGCGACCGTAAACAACCTCAAAAGGAGTCATGCCCGTGGAAACATGAAATGTTGTGTTATACCAAAATTCCGCCAAAGGAATCCATGTGGCCCAACTCTTGGGTTGATCAACCGCAAAGCATCTTAAATAAGTTTCCAAACAATGATTACTAACTTCTGATTGTCCATCCGATTCCGGATGATATGTCGAAGTTAAATGTAGTTTAGTACTCATAGCGCGAAAATCTCCTGCCAAAATTTACTGATAAACGAAGGGTCACGGTCACTCATAATGGAGCGGGGTATCCCATGAAGATGGATGATTTCCTTAATAAAAATATCTACCACTGATTTTGTTGTGTACGGATGTTTTAATAAAAGAAAATGTACTTATTTGGATAACCGATCCACCACAACTAAGATAATGTTAAATCCCTTAGATAATGGCAGACCTACTATAAAATCCATGGATAAGTCTTCCCAAATTGCAGCAGGAATAGGCAAAGGTTGTAGCAACCCAGCCGGAGTAGTGGATTGAGCCTTGCAGCGTTGACACACATCACACTCTCGGATAAAACGTTTAACCGTCGTAGTCATTCCTAGCCAATACAGATTTGTTGCCAAACGACGGTAAGTAGATAGAATCCTGAGTGTCCCCCAGTACCTGTAGTGTGGAATTCATGCAATAGAGTCAAAATAAACTTCGATGAGCGAGAAATAACCAACCGACTTTATAATGGAGAATACCCTGTTTTACCGAATAACCCGGGTACTTAGATGGGTTGGCAAGGTAGTTTTGAAGGAGTTACTGCACCGCAGGATTGGCTTTAACCTCCTCAATCAGTTGTGCTCCTTGTAACCAAATCAGAGAAGAGGCTCGTCGGGATAAGGCATCTGCAGCGCGATTCTCGCCACCCGGCTTGTAGTGAATGTCAAAATTGTAGCCCAATAACTTAGCTACCCAATTTTGTTGATCGGGAGACGTAATTGTAACACCCCGAAAAGTCAAAACGAGTCATCGAGGATAATGGGCTTAATTTGTGGGTATTTAATAAAGGAAATGGGTTATGGGCTAATTAGGCTTATGGGCAAGAGCCTAAGTGATTTAGGGCCCATAATCAGCCTTCAAACCCACTTAATCAGCCACCATCTTCCATACTTGAACCCTAGCCACCAAAATTCGTAGAGAGAGAAAGTAAAGAAAACTCAAGATTTGAAGCTTCAAAGGTTAAGGGATTGAAGATCTGAATGATTGAGCATCAAACCATAAGAAAGGAGCAACAAATCCAGGTAATAATCAGCCTCGAAACCCTTCTGGAGATCAAACCCGGATTCTAGGGTTTTGAAAAGTTGCAAAGAATCGCATAAAGGTAACATTTTTACGTATGAAAACATGTAAAAAGCTTAGATTTAGCCTCAAGGATGATCAACTAAGATTTTGGACGTAAAAAAGTTGTGATTTTGGGTTAAAAACAGGTTGGTTCGTAATTTTTATGCGATCTGTGAAACTGTGTAAGTATCCAGCGAAATTATATATTCAAGCTGCGAAACTGTGGATTTTCTGTGAAACTATAGTTTCGCAGATAATTTCGCAGCCATGGAATTCCAACGGAAGTTGGGGTGAAACTGCCATACGAAACTGGCAGTGAAACTGCTTTTCTGGCAATGAAATTAGCAACGAATTTAGGCAGAAATTAACCCTTTTAAGTGTCAACTTATCTGCAGGCTGTGTAGTGTGATCCTAGCCTTGTAAGCTTAGTTTAGAAGTTGGTCTCGGTATCCAGGTGAGTTCTAGATCCCCTTATTTGTAAGTTTTCCATGTTTTGCGGTTATTATGCATACTAAATATACGTTTTTAAATGACCGAGTTTTTATGAGGTTTTAACGGGAAGATCGATTTTTCTATAAGGAAATGTGTTATATAAATACTTAAAATAAAAATTTTTTGCGTTGACCTGGCAGCCCGGCCCCAGCCAGGGGCGTTGCCCCTTGGACCCCACTAGGGGTTGCCGCCCCTAGGACCCCACTGTCAGGGGCTACCGCCCTCGAGCACCCGCTGTCCCGCGGAGGGTCGGTTATGTTTTATGATGACTAGTACTTGGCATGTTGTGTACATAAGTAAGTATTATATATATTAAAGTGAAAGATGATATTAATGAAAAGTGAAACTTAATGAATGTTACCCCCGGGCCCGTTTGATGATGAAAAGTCTTGCAAGCACTATGATAGACTTTACTTATGTGAGTCTGATGTATGATGATTGATCCGTACTCATGAGCGGGCTATGTGCCTTACAGTGTGGATCAAGTGTCGGGGGTTAGCTACCATGATGATGTGTACTGACAAGGATCGACATTCGTTGTCGATCAACATGGAGCTCTTGCTTTGTGCAATCTCGTTTATGATGAAGTAAAAGATATAAAAGAATGAAAGATAATAAACATGCGCCACATCATTAATGGCCAAGGGGCTGTACAATAGAGGTCTGGCCAAAAGCACACTTATGTTGGTTAACTTGAAATTGGTTGGATAATAGAATATCAAACACCATCCTTAAATATGACAAATGATCCTGCCAAGTAGGGCTGTACACAAGGATGTCATCAAAAATATAACCACATTGGTGCACAAAAAAGGGCGAAATACATCATTCATAACCGCTTGAAAGGTAGCGGGTGCGTTCATGAGACCAAAGGGCATGACTAAATATTCGTAATGGCCATCATGAGTACGGAATGCCGTCTTATCAATGTTGTCCTCATGCATTCGAATTTGATTATAACCGGACTTCAAATCTAACTTGAAAAAAATGGGCACCCGATAATTCATCCAACAGCTCCTCAACCACAGGAATAGGATATTTGTCCGGAACAATCGCCTTGTTAAGAGCTCTGTAATCAACACACATTCGCCACGAATGATCCTTCTTGCGAACTAAGATGACCGGACTAGAGTATGCACTTTTACTAGGTCGAATCAGACCCAATTCAAGTAACTCTACCACTTGTCCTTCGATTTCTGTTTTTTGTATGTGGGGATAACGATAGGGTCGCACACAAACAGGTTCAGTGGAAGTCAATATGATGGCGTGATCATGAGGACGGAACGGGGGTAAGCCCAAGAAGGGCTGAAAAACAAACTCGAAGGAGGAGAGAAGTGCGGTTAAGTCCTCATGTTGAGTCGTGGAAAGAGTGGGAAGAGATAGACCATATATACACGGGGGAGAATCCACTTCCAAGGACAACCACTATTGTAGCGTTGTCGACGATGATTGACCCAAAGATAAACCATGAAATTGCACTACTTGTCCCTGATGTATAAACTTCATCCTAGAGTGTTTCCAATTGTGAACCACCTCCCTAATGACTTCAACCATTCCATGCCCAAAATTATATCCAAGTTCCCCGTATCAAAAACCAAAGCATCCAAAACAAAGATGGCAAGCCCCAAATGAACAGACAAACCCACACAACGTTCGGTGACAAACACCGAATGGCCATCCCCAAGCTTAATACGAATACCCGAAAATGGAGAAGAATCAATACCTAAGGCCAATACCAAACGACGGGAGATGAAGTTGTGAGTAGCCCCACTATCCACCAATAAACTAACTGGGATCCCCTATAAGCCCCCTCAAATCGTAAAGTTTTTGCCCCACCTTGAGCGGACGTAAGACCGTCAAACTCCAAAGCCAAGCAAGTACGAGTAGGCAGTTCTCCTACTTTCGTGTCTTCATGTGACAAATCTTGTTCCAAAAGAAAATGATCCCCCACTGATTCCTCCAATTCATCATCCCCTAATAACAAAACACGAAGTTTCCCCTCAGGGCACTTGTGAGCAAGACCATACTGTTGTCCATAATGAAAACAAAGTCTTTTTTTACGACATTCCTCCCATTCGGTACGTGATAACGAGCGAACCCCCCGGTCGCGAGGACTGAATTGACCCAAGTCAATCGAAGAAGAAACTGATTTGAGAGTCGAAGGAGGTCGGGAAAACTCCGAGCGGACCGAGGAAACCCGATCCGAATTTTTTGGGGAAAATATTTGTTTGGGCTCTAAACGACCCAAAGGAGAAGGCCCATCTACCGAATCGGATGAATTAGGCCCCATATGAAGATATCGGAACCGAGATATCAACGGATGACTGGAGTTAGGTCGGAGCATCTCCTCCACATCCTTTGATATATACATGGCATCCAAACGAGACAGAGGTCGATGTAAACGAACCCATTTTTTGACATCCGACTTCAATCCCGCAATAAAGTATCCCAGTGCTTGAGATTCAGGAAGACGAGGAACCAACGAGAGTAAATACTCAAAATCATCAATATAATCATAAATTGAATCACCTTGTTTGATAGTAGCCAACTGTTCGTAAAGATTATGAATCTCCAACCCACTAAATCTCTGAAGAAGCTCCAATTGAAAGTCATCCCACGTTAACGAGTCACGAACCTGGGTAATCACTGTAAACCAATGTTGAGCAATACCCACCGTACTCAGTTGAGCCAGACGAAGACGAAGATCATCCGAGGTCTGATTGATGTCGAAATAGAGATTTGCTTTTTGAATCCACCCTTGCGGGTCAAAGCCCGAGAACTCTGGAAGCTTAACCTTCTTCACCGCCCACGGTAGACCTATCGACCCCTCCGATGGGTTGGGTTTGGAACCCATACCAGTGAAGAGTTCACCGCGGACCCCGGAACCCGAAGATTCATCCTCTTCGCGTTTCTCCTGTTGTTTCATCCACCCAATGAACAATTTGCGAAATTCCACTGATTCATTATGATCGGTCTCCAATAACTTCAACGTGGACTTGATTTCGGTGATATCTCCCTGCAATTGTTTGATTATCACATCCTAAGCATCAATACGAGTGGTAGAACGAGTTTCCATTGGATAAACACGGCAGGTCAGGGCAGGTCAGACCAATGATAAGGTTTAAGACAAATAAGAGATTGAGATTGTAAAATGACAGTATACAAAGAAGACTTAAGAATGGAAATATGAGATGAATCTGAATTGCAAGATGATGATGAATGACAACTACAAATGAACAAAAGTGACAACCAGAGGAAAACCCTCTCTCTCTCTCTCTCTCTCTCAAAAAGAGCCTTAAAATCCTAACAAACTTTTTTTATACCCTACTTAAAATATTTTCTCTTATTTATCCTTTCTCTCACTCACTCCAAAACCATCTGCTAACACATTAAGAATTGCCCACTTTGTAATATACTTGTAAAACTTTAGGTCTTAAAGTTGTATCACTCTTCTTGTCTCTTTTAATCTTAATTATCCATTTTAATCCTATAGTTTTTGTCCTAAAGGCAATTCTATCAAAAGTCCATGTCTTGTTTTTATTAGTTGAATTGATTTCATCCTTCATGGCCTTTTCCCAAATTGATTCACTTAATGCCTCTTTCACATTGTTAGGTTCATCATCATAGGTCAAAAGTAGGTCTCCTTGTCTATATTTAGGCTTGATTTCAACTGTGCGACCATAAATATCTCCTAAAGGTCTAAAGCCTTTGATGGGTTCGTGACCAGTTTATCGTGGATACGATACTTAATTTACCCTAGATACCTAGGTTAATAAGGTTTTTGTATGACTCCAATGACAAGTCATCAATAGTCAACACACATACGGCTAGTCTTTTCCATCTTTTTTACTAAGAGAATTGGGTTGAAAGACTTGCAAGTACCGACACCCAAGAGTTTTTTAGCTTGTCTCTCGATTGTCTTAAAACTCAAATAGCTTTTTCGCAAATTCCTGTGGGTATTCTTGTACAATGCCTATTTTCTTGATACTACACAAATATTCATTGGGGTTCTGGAATTCAACCGACCCAATGTTCTTTTTTAGGGCTTGGATCAAATCTTCCCAAAATACAATGGATTATCCTGCTGGTCAAAAATACAAGTCCAAAGCATCCCCTTCGAGATGCATTACAACAATATACACGTTCTTATCATCTATTGTTTGAGAGTAACACATTTTTTGTTGTTTTAATTGTTTAGCCTCATGGTTCACCGACACTAAAGGCTAAAAACTCAATCTTAGTGTAGGGTCTGTGAAACTGAATGGAAAGCCACGAACGCTTTCCATCACCATATCAACCTGATCCACTTGTAGATTTATGTGCCTTCAATGTAGCAACATCATCCTTCAACAATTCTGTGGACTCCAAATAAGGCACTGTTGCCAGTTGAGCCATGATCGGTTCTGGGTTGAAAGTGTTGTGGTCAGGACTATAGGCCTATTTATTTCATGAAAAGCTAAATGGGTGTTGGGAACGTCCCCGTTAGTTTAGCCTTTGAAATAGTTGCTTATTTAGACGTGGAGAGAATTGTGAATTTGGTTAATGGATAATTCTGAATCCTCATAAACAATTGTGGCTGCTTTATGACCCTTCTAACTTCATCAGACTTTGATTTTTCTTCCTTAACATATAGACTTTAACCGAGCTCTTATTATTAGATCATATTATTTGACTTATTCTTGTTTGTAACCTTCAGCTACTAATCTATCCCATATTCATCTATTTTGTTCCTAAAGATCCATTTTATTTCTATAATCATCTTGCATTGGGAAACTGAACAAGATCCGTACTTAACTTCTAGCAAATTGACTTAATTCTTCTCTCATGGCCATGAGGTAACTTTCATCCAAGTGCACCTTTAAATGTTGGGGTTTAAAGTTTAGATACAAAGGCAAATAGGAGCTAATAGTTTGAGCTTGATACCTAGTTGTTCTTAGTTGAAGTCACTTATATGTTCCTAATAGTTAAAGTATGTTGAACGTAGTCGCTTGTTATTTACCCATCACTAAAATGGGTTGTGCTTTGATTTTACACTAATGATGAGTTTCTTTAAAATGCAAAGAAACCATATGATTATGTAATTTTATCACATTTACCTACCCGACCAACAAATGGATACAAAACTAGCTAGTTTATGATATATATATTGTGTGATTAAATTGTCCATTGGAGTCCCCATTAGCCGTGGCCATATTTTAAACCAACTTGAAAGCAGACATGGAATATAAAAAACCGACTTCCAATATAAAATATTAGGAGAAATAGGAAGAAAGTCGATAACCAATGATAAAAAGAAACAAGATAAGCATAAGCAATGGTGGCTCTAATACTAATATTCTAAAAGCGAAGTTCAACTTGTTATTCGAAAAGACCTGGTTAGCACTCAGCCACCTATTTATATATTTGGTCCAATGAAGCATCCACACAATCTATTCAACAACAAACAAATCAGAACCCATCATCATCATCCACCAAAAGGGCATTTCAGCAAGAGACAGCATTATATATACTATAGTATACGCCCCTCAGTCGTCATACAACATTTAAGCTTCATTGTTCTTTATATATGTGTGTGTAGTGTGTGTGTGTGGTGTGTGTGTGTGGTGTGTGTGTGTGGTGTGTGTGTGTGTGGTGTGTGTGTGTGGTGTGTGTGTGTGGTGTGTGTGTGTGTGGTGTGTGTGGTGTGTGTGGTGTGTGTGTGTGAGAGAGAGAGAGAGGGGAGAGAAGTTATTGACAAAAAATATTCATCACAAATTCCAGTTTGGATTCAATTACACAAATGAAACGGCTGGCAATGAAATGAGAATCACGGAAAACACATAGGCATACACAACCAAACCAAGAGCAAACTCAAAATGCTCTCCTCTGCACTTTATTATAATAATATATATATAATATTCATGTGGTCCTGAAACCCCTCCCTCCCTTTTGCATAGCACGGCTTCACACTTACTACTCATCAACAGCCAATGGAACAGATTCAGCCTGGAAACACACAAATCATTATCATCATTATTAATCGTATAATCAATAATCGCTTGCGCTTAGTCAAATTTATTTAGAATATTTGTGATGCGAGCTTAGTTACCAATTTACGGTACTTGAGAGCATAGAACATTTCAAGATATCGACGGATCTCAAGCCTGTCCAGCTTTGAAACATGCTTCCAGAATCCATAAACTCCAGCTAACGTCAACAACCTATCCGAGTAGATCTGCCATGTATATCTACAAAGAAAGCAAACATTCACTCATTATGCATGTTCAAATCAAAGCGTGTTATATATACATATATATGGTGTAAGAATTTGCTTTAGTTACTTCTCCTGAATACGCTGCAGGCCACCCTTAGAAATGGACTCCCAATGAGAAGGATCTTGCTTGCTTTTCTCAAAGAAATTGACAAGCAACTCAGTGACCTGCTCCCCATGATAGGGGTCGATGTGGAAGCCAGACTTTCCGTGAACGATGATCTCAGCAGGGCCTCCATGAAGGGTCGCAAACGTGGGCAGGCCACAGGTCATGGCCTCCACCACTGTCAACCCAAAGGCCTCGTAAAACGCAGGCTGAATAAATGCTCCCCTGGTGTCAGCAATCACACGATACAGCTCCCCGTTCCTCACTCTGTTCATCTGTGAAGAAATCCATCTGAACTGACCGTTGAGCTTGTACTTGTCAATCAGCTCGTGCATCTTCTTCATCTGGGCTTGTTCTTCAAGATCTTTAGATTCCTTCCTTCTGTCACCACCCACCACAACAAGGTTCACCAGCTCACGAAGCCGCTCGTTCTTGGCATACCACTCCACCAGTCCAGTTAAGTTCTTCACGTTGTCCAGTCTAGCCATTGTGAATAGAATCGGCTTATTCTTGTCCTTCAACACACACCTGCAACAACACGATTCATTCAATCAGACCACATCGTAATATACATACATACATACATACATACATACATACACACACACACACACACACACAAATGTATGTATGTAATAGAGACGGAGGAGAGAGTACAGGTGTTCTTCGTTCTCAACAGAACTGAAAAGAAGCTCCTCGATTTCAGGGTGGAGTGCTGTGAGCCTCTTCTCTTTCTCGGTGTAAGAATAGTAGATCCCCATATCGGCGCCGGGTGAAACAATATTGAACTTAGGGTCAAAAACATCTATCCCATGGACCACTCTGTACAGTCCAGGCATTGTGAAGGCGGTATGACTCTCATACTGTCCAACCGTGTCCTTGCTGATAACAACATCACTCATGTTTAGATGGAATTAATTAAGCAACGTAGGTGTGCTTGTGTTTGTTTATACCTTCCAGCAATCTCTTGGAAAGTACTAGTGATGATGAAGTCGGTATGATTCATAGCAATAAGATCAGCTGTAAACTGAGCAGAGAAATGATACTTGTCCTCGAAGTTCTTCCAGTAGATATCAGAATCAGGGTACTTGGTTTTCTCCAGGGCATGAGCAATGGTACACTGCAGTTACATAAACTTACTTTACTCCTCAAATTTTAAACAAAATCTTGCTGATGCGACAGTTTGATTACCTGAGTGACACCCAACTTGTGAGCCAGCAAAGAGGCAACCAGGTTGCCCTCACTGTAGTTGCCGATGATCAAATCTGGTTTTGCCTGCAGCTCTGCTGTAACTTCTTTGGCAACATCCTAATTAATAATGATATATGTATAATATATATGCAAGCCATTAGATGAATAAGCAAAGACGTACGTACATATTAAGTAACTAATAATAAGAAGAGGATTGATTACCTCGGTGAAGGTCTCGACGTAAGGCCACACCTCAAAACGAGAGATCCATTTCCGGAGGATTCCCTTTTCGGTTCTAAAGGGCACCCGGAGAATATGAGAGTGTTCTGAACCGAACACTTTCTCAAGACGCTGCCCGCAGGTGGTTCCGACCGCATCAGGGAGGAGCCTTGTCACCTGTTATATATTAATTAATAAATAAATGGTGATAATTAGTTACTTGATCTTGATGATCAAGTCAAGTGAAGTCAAGTCAAGTCAAGTGCGAGTGAGTGAGTGATTTACAATGAGAATGCGAGGCACAATGTCAAGTCCTTGCTCCTTAATCCTCTTGAGCATCTCACGCTCCAAAGCAGGAACCTGATCGAGGATGTAAACGACCTGACCGCCTGTGTCTGGGTATCCGAGGACGTTCTCTTGAGCAAAGTAGCCGTGGGGAGAGAGGATGACTACGTTGAAAACCATTGGGATCCTTCCGAGGAATTTCTCGAGAGTGCAGGCGTCGGGGGCTTCGAGGAGGTCGAGCAGCATGTGGATCATCTCCATGACACGCTCTGCTTTATCACCCCAACCTCTCTCCAACCCGATCTCCTGGAACTTATGTTCGAAGTCGGAGTACGGAGTAGTGGCGTCCAGTGTTGATAGGTACTCGGAGGCCTTCCTCAACACAGATTGGAGGGAATTGAGGTTTTGGATTCTATCATTCAGCATCATAGTCTGCGCGCAGGACGCCATAAAAGCAAACACATGAATCGATGAATGGAATGGAATGAAAAGTACTAAAGCATCATTCTAGTCGGATGTATGTTTGTTTTAGGTACGTACCTTGCCCTTGTAGTTGTGGGTTCGGAGGAAATCAAGAAGAGGGTGCATGCTATCCTTGTCATGAAACATTTTGGCGGAGAGGTGTCTGTTAAGGAACTCCACCCCGTTGCCAATAGACTTGGTCAGGGTCGGACGAGGGAAAGACGCCGTGAAGGGTTCAAAGTCCAGTTCCAGAACGAAGTTGCCATTCGACCTGCCCATGCCCATACATATCTTAAATAATAATAATAAGATAAAAAGTAATTCCTTACAAAGAGAGTATTGTTTTTAATTGCTTACGTTCCATTAACCAGTTCCTCTTTGAAGTGCAGGTACTCGGGAACACTTAGTTCCTCAACTACCAGGGCATTCACATTCACCCTTACATACTCCCAAACACCAGGTCTAAGACGAATAGCCAGCGCCACCCATGGAGGCAGCACGATTGCTTCCTGTCCATCCACCCACACACACACACACACACACGCATATCAAAATCAAAATCAAAATCAAAATCAAAATCAAAATCAAAATCACACAAGAACATCGAAATGATGGATAGATCCATCGACCGATCACGTACATATTCTATATACATATTATTATGACAACTGATGACAGCTACTAGTAAGTGAAGGTACCTGTGTGCATTTCAGAACTTCATAAAAGGCACCATCGTGGAGTTTGCTCTGATCCTCCTTGCAGATCTCCTCAAACTCCGACATCAGCTGGTGAGGCTTCAAGATTCCTTTTCCATGACTTTCGATCCTTCAATTTCACAACACATAAAAATAATTTAATATATAAGGAAACTAATTAGGCGCGCGGTGATATTATTAACTGCTTATATATACCTTGAAAGAACCATCAGGATTTCATTACGATGGGTTGCCAGAGTAGAATCGAGGCGCTCACGAAGACTGTGTACACGGGTGAAAACACGTTCCGCCATGATCGGTAACAAACACAAACACAAACACTAGACTGCTTCAAAACAGAACAAATTACCAAGTTAGATCGATCGCAAAGTATGTTCGATTTTGTTTAGTTTTGGTTTATAAGCCCACACTGTAGGATGTTTCTGGAGATGGATTGTTGAAAAAGCAAAGCAAAGTCAATGGCGGCCAAACAAATAGTTACCTAACATTTTATTCATTTGTTTATTAAAAACCCAATACATAGTAAATAGAAATGAATTAATAAATGGGATGGGAGGCAAATTCACAACTCCAAGAGTACAAGTCTAGAAATAAGATGAGTGAAGTTGAGAAAGTATGAAACATGTATCAGACTAACAGGGGAGGGAGATGGGGTGGGTGTTTGTTATTCATCTCTCTAACAGAAAAGAAGAAGAAGAAGAAGAAGAAGAAGAAGAAGAAGAAGAAGAAGAAGAAGAAGAAGAGAAGAAGAACAACAAATAGAGAGAAGAAACGAAACTTATAATACCTCTTTCTACTTGCTTTTTTACAGGAGATCGAAGAGAAGAAACGAAACGAACGAGAGTTGAAGAATAATAAATCATCAACTGAAATGAAATGGGATGAGAAAACTGAGGTGGGAAGGGCGAGATTTATAGGCAAACCAAAATGAAAGCAGACAGACAATAAACAAACACGCACTCTTCTTTCTTTCAACTTTCAACTTTCAACTTTCAACCCCTTTTTTTTCTTTTTCTTGTACCACCTTCCTATTTTTATTTATTTATGTTTCTACCTTTTCTTATGCGTCATCGTCACATGTTTTTCTTATCAAATCAATACATGAATTCTCCCTCCCTCTCTTCCTCTCTCTCGTAACATAATAATACATACAAAACAAATGTTAATTCTCTTTTCTTTTTTATTAATCATACATTCAAGCACACAAAGAATTATCTTTAGCGCGTACGGACTCATTTCAATCCGAACTTACTGTTGTTTTAATTTGCGGGTTATTTTAGTGTGTTTTACTTCATGTTACTCATTTTTTAGGCGCAACTTAAAAGAATTATATTGCTCTAAATTACTCATTGTTCAACCCTATTCTGTTTTGTAAACTTTTAGAGATAATATTCAAATATACCACACTATTTTAATCTACAATAAATTAGCACTAGAAGAAAAAACCAACCACTGTTTTCTCTTCTTGCTTGTATACTTTACATTTTTGTTTGAGTTAGTAACAATTAAGTATCAAATTAACGCACTACAGTTTACTAAAGAATGGGGATCCGTTGTAATCTAGAAAAAAGAAAATATCAAAGCCTTAGTTAAACCGCATATAAATATCAAGAAATTCTCTTCACCGTTATTCCCACGCTTTGAATAACTTTTTTGACCGTCACTTATGATTCCAGATTTTCCAAAAGAGATATATTTTTAGTTAATTTCAAATTTAGAAGAATTAAAATTTAATATTTGTAAAATGAAACCTATGGCAGGCGATAGGTATCATGGTTTCGTTAGAGATGCAAACAAACACCTGAATTATTTAATTAGCAACTTACTTGTACAAATAATAGAATAACAAGCACCCTAGTTTATAGTCTCTCGTTTATATTAGAAACCATTTAACTGTACGTGGTTTAACCATAAAACAGGAGACCCTTTCTACCACTGTTTTTTCCCTAGTTTCTTATAATTAAAGAACAGGTATATGATATATATAATAAATTGATTGATAAATAACTAAAAGTACTAGTTACTTTTGGTATCTTTTCAATTATATATCTTCTCTCACATAGTTATTAATTAAAACTAATATTTTTAAAGCCGGATCGGACGTCGAATCGGACGTCTTACTGGTTTGGGGTCAGACCGGTTGAACCGGATTTAACTATATTTTAATTATATTTATATATGTAGTTAAATATAAGTAATTTATATATGATTTATATAGATTTATTTTATAGTTATATATTTATTTTATAGTTATATATAAAACTTAACTATATTTGTATATCTAACACACTAATTTATGGTTTAACATCCCGTTTTTAGCCATTAAAATCAAAAAAAAAAAAACCGGTCCGGTTTCTAAGCCCGACCAGCGGTTCAGGAAGAACCGGCAGGTTCGGGAAGAACCGGCAGGTTCGACCGTTCAAAACCGATTCATAGTGACCCGGACCGGCCACCGAACCGATCCCCGGTCGAACCGGTCAGACCGGCCGGTCCGATCCAGTCGCGAAAACACCGGTTAAAACTAATAATACTTCGCTTAAGTGGTTAAAGTGATAATATTCAATAAATGTAAAATGATCAGGGTTGAAGTAATGGTTTTTTTCCAGATGTGAGTTTCTCTTGAAGGTAGGGTTGTTCAAATAGCTCGGCGTTCGAAACTCGCTTGAATTCCTTCGAAAAAAGTTCAAATTTTTGCTTGTTCGAATTGTAGCTCGGTTGTAAACGAGCCGAGCGGTTCGGTTCGGTTTGAAAACAAACCGAGCACAAGCAAAGGTACACTCGCTCGGTTTCGCTCGAATTATTTTTTTGTTTTGTTTTTATATATTATATATTATATATTTGTTAATTTATTTAGTTATTTACCACTTACCACTATATTAATTAATAAGTCAAAAAATCAACTACCCTAAATGTAAAACTTTAATTCTCTAATCAAATCATCATTTCATATTTTAAAATCCTTTCATCATTCCACCCATTACCACTTTCTAGTTGTCTCCTGTATCCCCCACCTTTCTACCGACTACCGAAGCGCTGATCTCTGGCAGTCGGACATGTAACCCCCGACCTCTAGCACTCTGACATGCAACCCCGACCTTCGGCAATCTCCTGCAATAGTCTAATCGTGCATCCCACCTTCGACAATCCGCCTCCGAAGTGCGAAATCCGACCTTATTCAAAGCCCGACATTGTTTAGTTCTTCCTAATTGTGATATCTTGAGTTTAGATTTTTTTTTTATAATTTGGTTCTTAAAGAACATTTACACAAGCATTGGTGAAGATACTACGATTAGAATTTGAAAGTTGAAACTTTTAAATGAATTATTAGTTTTGCTTTACATATAAAACGAAACCAAGCAAAACCGAATAAAATCGAGCGAAACTGAGCGTTCGGTTTAAAACCGAACCGAGTTCGAGCATGAAATTTGCGCTCAAATTTGTAAATTCGAACCAAACCGCTTGGTTTGAAACCGAACCGAGTATGAGCAGAGCTGTGTTCGGTTCGGTTCGGTTTGGTTCGTGAACAACCCTACTTGAGGGGTTGGCGGTGCAATCCGACTAAAAAACATATTGATACGTACGATTAAAATAATACTTATTATCCGAAACAAAAGTCGTATATTTATATTTAAAAAAAGTTATCACTCAAACAAGACTTTCGTATAAGGTGAATTTGGGAAACATATATAGGTTGGCTATAGTTTTCAGTTGAAGGTAACACTTCATAAAATCAAATACATCAATTACTCTCTTCGTCTTATAAGGATTGTTTACATATTATGTATTTTTATTTTATTCTATTTAATAATGGTGGGTCACTTTTATAATTATTGCTCTTTGTTAATTTTCAACCGTAAAAGTTTTGTAAATCAACTGTGGATAACATTGACTCTTTTTATTAACTAATCATAAATATATTATAATAAATTATAATATGTATTTTTTCTTTATGGATAGCAATTCTAAAATGGGAAGAACTTCTCCTGGGTTATCATTAATTACTCAGAATAAAGATTTTATTTTTCTGTAATCGTATTATGACAGCAAATTGAATTTTAATAATTCAAACTATTACCTATTAGGTAATAACCTCGTGTATTACACGGGTTAAATAAAAAGATACTACATATTTATTAATAATTGTAAAACATTAAATATAAAAATATTTTGATTAGCTGATAAAACATTTTTACTATTTTTAAAACTTTTGTTTTAAAAAATATATTGCTTTACAAAAGTTTGTTTTGTTTGTCAATATCTCATTGTTTAAAAAAAACTCCGGGTTTGTTTTGTAAAAACTATTCTTATATAAAGTTTTATTTTTTAAAACATTGATTTTAAAATATTATATAATATAAAAAAGTTTCGTTGTTTTAGAAGAAAATTGATAAGTTTAGACAGATTTAATTTGAAAAAGTATATTTTTAATCAAAAGACTTAATTTTTATTTAATGTTTTTTAAAAATTAATGATCAAAAGAGAACTTAAATTTATAATATAAAAAGAAGAAAAAAATGAAATTTAGTTATTTAAATAGAATATATAGTATGGGCGGAAAAACTAAGGTGAGTGGGGCTTGTGAGAATGACATGTGACATCCCATACAAAATATAATTAAGTTAGATTTTCCGATAAAACTTCATACTATTAATTTGGTCAGTAACACTTTCAACTTTTATTTTTATAACCAACAACAGTCCTAGTAACATAATTTTCAAATTTTTATGTTTGATTCGTATCTATATTCAGTCTCGATGTAGCTTGTATGTTTTTTCATTTCGTTCACAATTAGTGTTGTGAACCGAATCAAGTCCAAATCAAACGTAAGAAAATCGAAAATTATGTTATTAGGATTGTTGTTGGTATTAAAAGTAAAAGTTAAAAGTGTTACCGGCCTAATTAATAATATATATTATTATCAGTCAATAACTAATAGTTTGTATTATTAAAATTCAATTTGTCTTGTATTAATTTAAATGTGAGGTATTTCTTTGCATATCAAAAGATATTATATATTTTTAAAACATTAACTTTTTATTGTATTAATTTAATTAGTGACTCACACAT
The DNA here is from genome assembly GCA_018326385.1 of Flaveria bidentis. Classification (NCBI taxonomy): domain Eukaryota; kingdom Viridiplantae; phylum Streptophyta; class Magnoliopsida; order Asterales; family Asteraceae; genus Flaveria; species Flaveria bidentis. The sequence goes on from BJCM01012636.1 coordinate 17,786, forward strand.
TTATTACTAATTTTAATTATTTAATATTTTTTATTCAATTTGTGCAACTAAACAATCACTATGTATAGTTAATTTGCATTTTAAAAAAAAGTTTTCTCTTAGTTGTATGTTGTATTATATAGAGTAAAAATAAAATGAAGTCAAATTACTAATATTTAATATATACTAATTACCAAGTTAGTTATATATTATGCTTAGTGGGGTCGTACTCACCTTTTGTTTTTTGTTTTTTTATAACTTTTAACATTTTTATTTTAACCAAATATTTTTACATATTTTATAATTTAATCTTAATATTTTTTTACTTTCAATTTTAGTCTCCTATATTTTTTATATTTTTGCAATTTTTTTCTTTTACGTTTCGGTATAAAACTTACGAGTTAACACATCGCAGTGTGCGTGTGTAGTTCAACGTTTTTAAGTTCATTTTTTCCGTCCAACGGCACCGTCGCAACGCACTGGTCTTAGGTAGACGCATTGTTTTATATGTTTTACGTTTCGCCTACGTGGTTCAACGTTTTTGTGTCTACTTTTCGTTCGTTATATTTTTTCCTTTTTTTATTTCTTTTTCCATATGAGCTTTTTCGGTTTAGGTGGTTAGTAGCGGTGATGCGTCGTCGATGCTATTTGACATGTTTTTACGTCTCCCACTACAACATAAGAAGCTTAATACTAGTTTAATATAGATAGTAAAGTTAATAATTAAAAAACAGATGTACAAAAGAAATATTTAAAGCTTAGTGAGAACTTTATATTTGTGTCTATGTAATTGTAGTTCTATTGTTTGTCATGCAAAATAAGATATTAATTTATTTGCAAAATTTAACTACTTTTGGAAGTAATTAATAATAGAATTATTTTTTATTTAACCAGATTGTATACAGATACTAACCTAGTAATCATAATAAAGTGTTACCACTTGAATCTACAAATTTTGATTGAACCAAAAACACCATTTATCAGCATATCCAATTCCCGATATTAGGGGTGTTTAAAAATATCAATATCCGAAATATTCAAAAATTCAAATCCAAAATATCCAAAATATCATATTTAGATTCGGATAGGGGTGAGCAAAAAACCAAAATAAACGACGCAACCAAACCGATAAAACCGAAACCGCTAGAAAACCGATGGTTTGATTTGATGATTTTTTAAAAACCGAAATTTTCGGTTCGGTTTTGGTTTTGCTTGTAACAAAAACCGAAAAAATCGAACCGAAACCATATAATCAAATTTGTAAATTTAGAGGTGTAATCATATACTTATAAAATTATTAGTCTATTAGTTGCTTATTTAACTTATGTTATCTAAAATAGATTAAATATTTAGGTTTCAAGAATAATATTTAATTTTCTTTATTCGAATTGATAGACTAAAATGTTTTATTGAATATATTGTTCTTATATTATGTAAATTACAATTAATTTTGATGTACACTAAATTATAAAAATATATAGATTATATTTAGAGATCAATAAAATAATGTAAGGCCAATGTTTTTGCTTAAATTCATTACTTTAAAACATTTTTTTCTAAAACTTGAAGCACAAATGGTAAAACAAAAAAAAACAAAAAACCGAACCGAAACCGAAGTTAAAACCGAAAACCAAAAACCGAAAAAACAGGAACCGAACGGTATTAAATACCTAGAAACCGAAATATTGGGTTTTGGTTTTGGTTTTAGGCCATAACCATTCCAAACCGATCATGCACACCCTTAGTTTCGGATACTGTTTTGAGGATTTTTGAATATCAGAATAATTCAAAATGTTTTTATAAAAATCATCATCATCTGGCAACCCACAACACCACGACCAACAACAACCCACAACACCACCACCACCAACAACCCACAACACCACCACCCGTAACCCACCAATAACCAACCACCATCTCCATCGCCATTATCCATCATACCAACAGTATCGACCACTACGACCACCACCACCATTGGAAGCCACCCACCCCCATCGGTCACCCCTATCGGCCATAACGTCATATTTATCATCAAAGAAACATCTGCAACATCTGATTGATTTGGGCTTCAATCGAGGTGGATGTGCGGTGATGGAGGTACGACGGTGGAGGTATGGGAGATGATGGTGGTGTAAAGGCGGCGGTGGTTCGGATCTGGGTTGGAGATGTCAAGATGTTGTTGTACATGTCGACGAAGAGACATTGGGAGGGACTTACAAGGGTGGTGAGGTTAGGCTTATCCTAGGTGTAGCCACCACTATCAACAAGTTTTTCGATCAAATCTGGACCAGAGAGGCGGTAGACTCATCGATTCAATCGATGGTGGTACAGTGGTAATTAAGGATTGGTCATGATGGTGGTTAGACGATTATGATGGTGGTCATTGATACACATTGGTTGTTGATGGTGGTGTGGTGGTGGTCAGACGACGGTGATGTTGGTGGTTGTTAGGCGCGGTGATTGTGGTGGGATTGGGGTGATCGAGTCGCAGGTGAGGAAGATAAAGGGGAAGTGGGAGGGGGTTGGACGATTAATGTAAATAACTCAATCAACAATTAATATATATTATTAATAAGGGTATTTTGGTCTTTTTACATTGACTTAACTGAGAAACTTAACCTATGTTAGCGTCGGGGACTACCGGTGTGCATACCATGCAAAGTTCAGGCCCACATTTATAATTTATTGAAAATGGAGAATAAAGTTGCAATTCAAAGGTACGGTTCAGAATAAGAATATCATTGTAATGGGTTTTCTGAATAAGTGTTCTTTTGAGGGGAAGACATTTTGAAAGATTATTACGAGTCGTTATGAGAATTGGATAATGAGTTTTAAAATCCAAAAAGACAAAATCAATGATAATACGATTCAAAATAACAACAAGATGTTTCAAGTGTAATGTTCGGTTTACAAACCAAAGCAAATATGTTGACTTATCAAAGTATTAGGTCAACCATAACCTTAATGAAGACATGTGTACATATAAGCGGACACTCACCCTAAGGGTTCCAAGGTAAGGTAAACGAATCTACAGGTTGATTTGGATTTATATGAATGCATTGCTTATACAGATTACCTCGAAATACAAGTATCCCAGTCTTTCAGCATTACATGTTTTCAGTTATAGGACATAAACTTTGATAAGATTTGAAAACCATGAATAACAATTCAAAATTTAAAATTTGAAAACCATTAAACTTAGGCACACAATGTCTTAGAATATGATTTGAGAATCGTGTGTGTATTGATAAGAATTAAGGTATAAGGAAATATCATGTCAAGCATATAATCACATAATCATGTCTAAGCATATTAGGCACATAAAATATTATCTAAGCATATACATGAGAAGACTCATGTGTAAAGGTACTTAGTTATAGTTTAGGTCATTTTATTTCTAATAACTTAATTTATTATAACCATAGCTATGATATCAATTTGTCACACCCCGACAAACGGCAAAATCATCGGGGGCGGACGAATGTGAAACGATTGTTCATAGCTCATGGAAATAAATAAATTGAAATAATATTAAATGTCACTGATGGGGGGGCGGACGAATGTGAAACGATTGTTCATAGCTCATGGAATTAAATAAGTTGAAATAATATTAAATGTCATTGATGGGGTGCGGATAGTATATATATTTTAATAAAGATTTATCGCACAGATTCAGTTTTAATTGGTTGTTACTAATACTAAACCACACACAAAAAAGGTAAGTGTACCTGTCGTGTGGTAATATAGTGTTGGTAAGAACCGAGTATCAATCCGTGGACACACCTAGCATACTCAACAAACTTGACGATTTGACTATCAGATTTGGTTTTTGTTAAAGAAAATGATAAGTTGCATTGGAAAGATTTTTAGAGTTTAAAAACAATAATAAAACTAAAGTAAACTAATATTTGAAGCGTTTGGATTTAAAACCAGGGAATAAAAGTTATCATCTTAATTAGACTCCACTTATGTAATCGTGATGAATTAGTGTTGTGATTTAAAGATATGGATCAATGTAATTGTGTTAATGTTTATAAAGATGAGCTGGCGCGATTTCTCGTCTATCCTGCTCCCGTAGTGACTAGGATCACGTCAGGTTGAGTTTTACTGCTTAGATTAAAGCCATAGTAATGTAGGTAAATCTTTTGTGACCTATTTGACATATGATTTCTAAAAACATAACTTAATATTAAAAAGAGAGTTGATCAAGTTCCTTCCTAAGATACCATTAATTTTAGAAAACCAAAACAGTTACTGAATATTTCTCAAACTAATAAAAGGGAACCCGCAAATGATCAGAAAGTTAAAGTGATATGATTTCTAATAACCATTTTTAGTTTATTAGCCATGGATTTTTTATGAAAACCGGTTTCACGAATGAAAGTTAATCATATGGTTTTTCAACTTTGTATGATAATCACAATCACAAACCATAAATTTATAACTTCCCGTTCAAATGTAGATGCTACCCATCAATAGTTTTTCCAAGACCACCATAACATTAACACAATATTTATCACACCATTAGTTCATCATAAATTACATAAGTTTCATCCGATTAGGATGATAAAAAGAGTTTAGCTCATAATGAGCTTAAGCATAAAAACAAATAACAAAGAAGATAGATATGTAATCGTCAATGAAATGGAACAATCAAACCGATAATCCATAATGGATGACGTTTAGACGATCCCGAACTTCTTCCAAGTGTTGTATGCACCTCCTGAGCCTCCAAATGACCTTGAAGTCTTGATTCCCGAGAGAGTTCTGCAGAGTAACTTTCCCACCAAAGCTTACCAAAAATGGTGAATTTAGGCTTCTATTTATAGGCTTTCTAGAGTGTTTAAGCACGGCCTCGTGCCTAAAAGGCACGACCCCATGCTAGTACAATGCTTATAAAAGTTGGTCGGCTCGTATATGCAGGTTGTGTCGGGCACGGCCCCATGCTAAATAGGACACGGCCCCGTGTTGGAGGTGGGGCACGTCCTCGTGCCTTATGGGGCACGGCCCCGTGTCTACTTTTAGGGAACAGTACTTTTTGTCTTGTCAGATGTCCAAACACGGGGGTGTGTTAATTTAGCACGGGGGTGTTGTTCTGGCAACGCATGGGGGCGTGCTTAATGAGGCACAACCCCGTGCTTGGACTCCAAAGCTTGGATTACTTCAATTTCTTACTAAATATGCTTCTTTTGTCCAACTTGCCCTTTTAAACACCTGAAAACACAATTTAACATTTTTAAATACATTTTCATCATTTTAAGGAAGGTATTAAGGAGTAATTGATGTGCTTTTGATAGGATATATATGTATAATTTGGAGCACATCAAACATCCCTACACTTGAACTTTGCTTGTCCTCATGCAAAAATCACTTAAAATGACAAATCCACTAAAAACCAAATAAATCAAATTATAAACATGTCTTTCGAGAAATATACAAGTAAACATTATTTTCAACCAAATATAAATATTCCAAGTATATGTAAAATGATATCCTAGCAAGCAATAGATTGGTTAGTAAAGATTATTATCAATTAAAAATCCACACTTCTCATAAGATGCACTCAGACTCGGCTAAATATATGGAGTCATAATAAAGATTAAGTATGACTAATACACTCAATTGCCTAGTATGAATACGTGTGAAATCATATGCTTGTTAAGGGATCAAATCTCCACCTACTTAGATATTTATTTGCATAAATCATTAGGTCTTTGACGGGTTGTAACTTGGCTCGGGCTCGGGTAAGGAATATTTGGAAAAAGTGGCTAATTATTAAAGACGACGGTCTTGGCTTATTTTTTTATTATTTTTTAACATAAACTACAAGGAAAGCAATAAAAGGGTTTCCTATACTATACTTCAAGCTAGAAGGGATATGCTAACTTGAGGACTCGTTTAAGGTCAGATTGTCAAGACCGCATTTTGCTTTCAAGAATCATACTTCATCTTTTACCCGAAAATACACAAAACTTTCCTTTCTCAAGGATCGTTCGGCTTGAAGCCTAATAGCACCCAATCGGATTATTTCTACGTATTCGTATTGAGATTCAGTTTGATTCTTTTTGCATTTTCCATTATGGGACCAATTTCCACAGTTCGGGCATCTTTCATATCTTTTTACCCGTCTCTTTATAGCACTTTTTGAAATCTCACAAAATGGCGGAACTTGTTCCTTTTTTCGCCATTTCTTTCTTGCGTCGAACGTGAGATTGAAAATTTGTTCGTGGATTTTCGGGGGAAGTCTTGGTTTTGCGTAATGAAGGCAACAAAGAAAATTGAAATCAAAAGAATGCATTCCAGTTCTTTAAGGTCTGCCGGTAAAAGACCATTTTTTAAGCCAAAAACGTGCTTTAAGGAAAATGGGTTTTGTTGAAGGATTTTTGGATAAGACTTGGTGGTTCGGGTGATTGAAAGATAAAAAAACGTTTAAGCTCAACGGAGCTAATTAGGGTTGACGTTCGGGTAAGGAATATTATAGAAAATGGTTGGGGCTCAAATAGTTAAGGTCACCTAGTGCCTAACTCATTTTTATGCAACAAATACTACTTAAGGTTTTGAAATGCATACCCAAAGTAAGTGTCACACCCTCGCTTATAGCGGAAACACAAGGATGTAACGAACGGGATCGTCATAACACATTGTTAAATTAATAGAGATGCATTAAATGGTAAAGATCAACGTGTCATGACGTCACCGGACACAAATGGAGACTTGTGTCATGGTTAGTCAGTTCCACGACAAACATAGTCATACAAAACAAATAAGTATAAGTCCCACAACCCTGGAACAAGTAATTAAATGTGATTAACAAGTAAATGTCAAATGCAATTGTCGAAGACATCCAAAGTTTAAATGATGTAAGTCTAAGGTCATCGCTAAGGCATCATCCCTAGCAATCCTCAATGATTATTATCAGAAAAGATATGCTCAAAATGGTCAACATAATGTTGGTGAATTCGCAGGTTTAAATGATAACAGAACTTGATGTTGTATAATAGTGTAGTAGGACATGAGTACATAGAGTTATAAGCAAGTAATATCACATGAGCATCAAAACTAAACCTACGACGTACACAAAGACTTTGTCAGAACATATTCACCCCAGGGCCCGTTCCTGGCCACTGTTAGTCCCAACTAGTTTACAAACAAACAATGGTGGGGGTGTCAACCCAATAGTACTACCAATATCTGTCCGTCGGCTCCAACACTAGAGTTAAATAGTTGTGAATACAGAACCACAAAGACAACTCATGCATGCACTGGATAAATACTTACAAACAGTAAACACAACAGTTCCAAAAGAATTGAATAAGTTACAGCATAAAAATGGCGAGCATACTTTTCCCCTAGTTTATAGATGTTTAAAATGAAAACGGGGCCGCGAAACTCACCTTGAAATGTGATGATAAAGAATGAATAAAACGCTTCAATGTGTGAGGGCAATGAACGATCAACACCTATAATGGTTGTAACTAAGTTTTTAGTCATGTTCGATGAGAATAGATAAGTCTGGTCGGTTTTGGTTCGGTTCGGGTCGATTTGGGTTCGAGGTGCAACTCACACACATAATATATAATAATAATAATGATAGTAATAGTAATAGTAATAATAATAATAATAATAATAATAATAATAATAACACACACAATTACACAACACCTAACACACACACACACACAGATATATATATATATATATATATATATATATATATATATATA
>BJCM01012645.1:0-16130 GCA_018326385.1 Flaveria bidentis
TATATATATGTATGTATGTATATATACATGTATATATACATGTATGTATATATATCTATATATGTATATATACATGTATATATATATGTATATATGTATATATGTATATATATATGTATATATATATATGTATATAATATATCATTTATGGAATTTGGGCCTGTGTATGTATCATAATTTTATATGTATAATAATCACAAATCATATTTATAATTTTAAAATTCGTTTACCAACCAATGATTTTAAAAAAAGTACCACATCAAACGCCAAAACCAAACTGTTAAACTGCCAAAGTGGTAAAATCAGCCGATCTAGCCAACTGACCCAATCCGATTGGTTTAATATGTTGTTTGCCGAAACCGCAGTTAGCTATTCATCCAAGAATTTTTGTTAAAACCGGCCGAGCTTGACTGTTAACATACTTATAGAGGGTAGGCAAGTCTGACTATAGTGTGACACAAATATGCTTGATTCATTTCTGCAGAAAAAGGTGGCTATGGTAATGAAGAAGGCTGGTATGAAAGGGCAGTTGATGATGATATTATTCCTAGTTATTTTATTTATAGTCTTATTTATCTTAGTTTTCTTTACTTAGTTTATATGATTAGCGGTTAGTTAACAGAGATGGACGTTAATTTTGTTTTGTTTTTATGTCAAATGGTTGTGAGCAGCTTGTAACAATTGTACTTTGGACTTGGTGAATAAAAGACGTGTGATGTCTTATGTCATCATGTTTATGTGTTTGGGATTAAAAAAGCTTATGGTGTAACGGTTTTGGTGTTTGTTGTCTGAAGTGTGTTGTCCGTGGGTTGAAATTGATGTACCCGGAAACAATTCATATGTTAGTTCGTGTTAAACATGTTTACTTTAACTTTGGACACACTAAAAGCTATAAATTTAAAAGCACGCACCTGTTTATCAAAACTAGTCTAACAGAGATGATAAGATTGTTTTCAACGTTACAACTCATTCTTCTCGCAAATAGTCCTAATTAGCATGTCACATTAGCTTTCCACTCACTTTCACTTATTTTTCACACGAATATTTTTTACCTCCAACACTATCATTCCCACAAACACCTTTATTTTCCACCTCATATTTTCTTTATTAATTTACTTTAAATAAAAATATTTAAATTATTAAAATATATTTAATTAAAATAAAAGAGAAAAAAAACAACGTTAAAATAAAATAAATTAATTTAATACAATAAATGTTAAAAAATTAAAATATTATAATTAAAATATTATAATTAAATATATTTTTATTTAATTAACTCATTTAAATTATAATTTTACATTTAAATTATTATATTAATTAAAAGATTTTAAATTATTTGAATTAAAAACATTTTAATTTAGTTATTTATGGTGGTGGGGCCCACCACCTCATATTTCTCTAGCCCTTCCGGAAGGACACCCCATCAACAGGCGGGTCTCCCCATCGTCACCCTTCCGGCGGGCGCGATCCACGTCGACGACGGGCCGGAGAAGGGCGTGTGATGGGGATAGTCTAAATGGGTTACAATGAAGTTCAGTGGTTGATGAACTAAAAAATTATATTTTTTAATTATGATTTTAAATAGTTTTATTGGTTGATCCATTTACAAGGGGCACTTGAAGCAACCGGTAAGTATATTGCTTTGTGATCTTGAGTTTATGGGTTCAAGATGTAAGAAACAACTTTTACATTGTGTGGGGTAAGGTTGGTATATATCAAATCACAAAACATTTGGCGACTTTATGCACAATAAGAGTTAAGTCAAACATTGAGTACACTTTTTATTGGCCAATCCGGTTAATATTAGTACAACTTGAAGTTGACTTGTTTATTAAACTAGTTAGACATAACAACCTAAATATGAACTATTAATTAAACATGTTCGACTATTCGAGTGGTCAATCCAAAAGCTAGTTATTTTTGTGTGATGTTTCGAGTCATGTTAGGATTTGCCACCCCTGGTAATGGCAGGTGTTTGTCAACAAGAATGATTATATGAGTTATACCCTTTAGTTGTCGGATGAAATGTTTTAAATCAAGGCTGTAGAGTAACAAACATATTAGTATTTTTCTATCGAGAAAAAGTGAACGACTGAATACAAACGTAAATGTAAAACATACAACTTTCTTTTAATTTATTTAGCCATATGGATGGTATACAAGGCAATAAGGTTTGATTAGATGTAAAACACTTATGACCCATCGAGTAACACATGCTATAACACCATCTTAAATAAGGTTGCGTCTAAACAAACACATCTGACATTTATTCACACATCACTAACCTATCATGTGAGTCATATGACATGCACTAAAAGGACATATGAGTTGTGTGGAAGGAGAAAAATGATTATATGGATCGCATGAAAGAGATGTACGAAGTGGCATTCATCAAGACATGACCTGTGTATGTTAACTTCTTGACTGACAAATAACTAACTGATATGACTATCAGAAAGTCAATAATATGATCACTTTTCTCCCTAGGTCCATATAATATGAAGACTCTAGTGTGTATGCTTGATTTGACATCATACAATACGTACAATATGATGGCATGCCGACGTACTCTTTTAACGAGGGTCTCTTTAGCACCACCCCCTCGAAAAATAGTTAGCATGTTTTGACATTTACTTTATTGATACAACAGACATTTACTATTATGTAATTGGTTTGATGATCAATAAGTAACACTCATTTATAAAACTCATCTACTAGTTTTTTAATACAAAATTCTTTGAAGATGATTGATTATGTAATTCCAGTTTCTAGTCATTAGGATTGTGAATTTTGTGATAAGCATAGCCAAAGCTTTAGCAGGGACCACGCCCTAAAAGGATAATCTCCAAAAGAAAAAAAAAAATTGGTGTCTATCGTCATAGGGCATTAAATAAATCATACTCGCATGTTGACAAGTCAAACCTAAAAATTAGACATCAACCTAAAAAGCATGTAAGATACAAATTTATAACCAAAAAATAAACAAGTATTTGTAGGTTCACATGAAAACATCCATTTATCCAGTTCTATTTTATTTTGCATAGAGTTACTCTTAACTTACAAATTTATAACTAAAAAGTACAAAGGTATAGCTTTTTTTACATTTACACTAGAAAATAATCACAAAGTTATTTTATATACACGACATACTCATACCATTTAAATAATAACGTAAAACACTCTCTTTATAAATGAATTTTAAGGTCAACCCACAACCCTCAAGTCGATCCATACACATCCAAGTTTAGCTAAAAGTGTACGTGGATTTAACTTGAAATTTACTAAAACGTGCTTAGACTGAATTTTATATTTAACTAATTTTTCATGTCAGAAATTCACACCTAGAGGCTCTAAATACACTAATGTCCTTTAGTATCTCTTGACAATTTTGTCTTGTGTTCTCAGTTTGTAGCTCAGGACAAGCCAAAGGTTTGACAGAGTCTTGTGTCAAACTAGATCTGCCCACAAAACCGAAGATTAGTTAAGGGAGGCAACTTTACAACACAAACAAACACAAAAAAAAAAAAAAAAAAAAAAAAAAAAAAAAAAAAAGCAGGTTTTGGGTTGGTATATCCAGCCCATTAATAAAACAGGTCAAAAACCAATACGAAAAAGCAGTTGTTGGGTTGGTGTATCAAACTTGTTTAAAAAACAGGTTTGTTGTGGTTGACTTGTTTTTTATATACCTTGTCTTGTGTTCGTGTTCACATGTTTGACCCATTTAGTTAAATAGTCGACCCGCCAACTTATTTAACATAACATCTTGACCTACTAACCTGTTTATGACTTCAACTCACTTTTTAGAATCTACCGGCCCAATATAAAGTGATTAACACATATACAACTTCATGTCTACCCACCAACTCGTTTGACACATCCAGACAAATTACACGGATTGTGCTTGGGTTACATAAACTTAATTGTGTGCAGATTAGGGTTGATGCTTTTGACATGTATATAAATATAGGTGGTGTTCGGGTTAAACAATTCAACCTGCCAATCCACAACCTTTCAACCCACCAACCTGATTGGCGCCCCTAGATTTACTTCCACATAAGTCATCAAAGGCAATGCTAACCCTAAACTTTGGAATTACCAAACAGATTCTTCAAAATGAAAAAATGCAAATGCTACTACTTTGTTTTAGTTACAACCGAATTACCGAAACATTTCAATAGAAAAATGTCAGGACGAGATATCGACAGTAGGGGAAGAATCAAAGGTTTAAAACAACTAACTGTTTTTTGCAAGGAGCACTCTTTGCAGATGGAAAGCTTCTCCTTGATTTCCGTTGAGTAATCTTTTCTGCAAGAAACAAGCAGTTAGCTGCCTGAGAAGCCTCTCAAGATAAGAATGCAAGCAACTTCTTTGGTCTTTCAGGTCTGGATTTGTTGACAATATCATTGCGTTTACTGCATCTGCAACTGTCTCTCTGTGTGACTCCTCCAGCAGATACCCAAAGGATGATTTATTCGGCTCTTCATATGCCAACAAAGCTGCACAGTCCTGCACACAAGTAATGACAATCTCAAAACCAGAAATAAGGTTCGAGGTAGGGGGATGTGAGGTAATTCAGGCAGGTTGAGTATCACAACAATTCAAGTCAAGATGGCCCGCTAACACCTTTTTGTCTTTTTTCTTAGTTTTATAAAAGTTATACTAAATATGATTGCAACCTTAGTATTAAAAAACACGAGGTATTCAGGTCCCAAAAGTCAGGCCCGTGGCAAGAAACTATAGCTTCATGTACACGAGGTGTTGGTCTATGTACATCCAAATAAGCTTTATGTACAACCAAAAACTGCATCTCTCTCATCTCTTTTACATATCAGCCTTTTACCAAGTAAATCATTCATAACTTCTTCATCCCTTTGGTTGGTTTTACATATTGGCCTCCTACAAAGCCCAATTTTGACCGAGATGTGCATATGGTGCCACATCAAGCCCTGGGGTTTTTCCACATCATCCCCAAGAGGCGTCCTTTTTAAACCCAAGACTTCAACCATTACTTAATTCAAGATCTGGTCATTTTAAGTAAAGCAATCTCAGATGTCGAGTATACCAAACCATTCGTGTTTTAACCTGTTGGGTCATTTTTCTTTTCAGCTAATTTTGTTTAATCGTCTACCCATTTGACCAGGCATCAATAAACTCTTACCTGAATTGACCCATTTTCACACAAATGGATTGAAACTGCCACCTTTGGAAATCACATACAGCTTGCTTAAATCAGTGTCAACCTAGCTGGCATGGACCTTATTTTTATATAATTATTGTATAAACACGCACCAACTAAGAGTGGCTATGTAAATCATGGATGTTTAGTGGAGATCTATTCATTTGCTAATCTTCTTGGTTTGAGTTTGGTGTTTACCTTAACAAGATCTTCATAATGTTTCAAGCTTTGAAATTTTTCAAAACGAGTCCTCCCATAATCCACAGCTTCCTCCAGATGTCCAACCTGCGAAACAAAGAATAGATCAAGGTTTCCATTAGCACTAGATGCAGTACATCAGAAGAAAAAGCCCAATCTCCTTGATGGACACATCCAATAATTTATAAAAACATATACTGAGGGTTGTAAGACAGCACCATATGCCTTAAAACATTTAAATATTGGAAACTATCAACCAGATGTAGAAGAGAACAATAATTTACCCGAACTAGTTCGATGAACTTTTGACAGTGTAGCATAAAACAAATGGCTGATGTATCATCCTGCAGGGACCAAAAATATCATGATCAGTAGAAACTCAAATAGTATATCTACCGCATCACACATGGATGCATGGATGGACAAGAGAGCCATATGAGTATATCTGACCGAAAGTTATAACTTAAAACTGCAAGAAACTTCCAAGAACTCTAAATTTGCACTTGAAAAAAGAAATGCAATTGGATGTTTTAAAGCACCTTTTTTTGGACGATTAGATGGATACCAATTTTTTTTGGCCAACAAGTATGTAAGTTATTTAGTTTCTCGACTAAAGTGTGTAAAATATTAGTTTTCTAGCGTTGCATATATGGCCAACTACAAGGGGATAAATGCCCTTAATTTCCTACAAACACACTCCACAAGTCATTGTCTTTATCAAACATTGTTAAATAAAGGTTTCTAACATATAGCATGTTCCATAGCCAGGGTCCACTTCCCAAGATTTATAATGATAAAGGCTACCGACTAAAGTACATTTTAGTTCCATCGTCTTTAATGCTAAAGCCAAAATTATGCTCACCATTTCATTTCAGTAAATGGGGATTAGAAAACAGCCCTAAAATGTAAACCTTTTAAGAATCACACTGTCACAGCTTTGTAAAGGGAACGGCTCGTATTGTGTAGGCACATGCAAGGCTGCTTAAGAAACTGCTTAAATTCATTTTTATGTGTGTATAATTAAGCCATAGAAAGAGCAGCAGTATCTAATGCATAAGACTTTTTACCTGAACAGTCTTGGGATACCACTCATGCAGATTACGAAGTGCATCATCAATTTGGCCATCCATAATTAGCTTCAAAAAAGAGAAAATACAATAATTCAAGTCAAGCCTTACAATTACACAAACAGAATACTGAAGGTGAAAGTAGCATGAAGAATATAGAAATAAAAACCTGCTAAGCCATTAATAGTAAGATATCAAATATATATAGAGACCTCAAAAACATACCATATGATTAATAACAAAATCTCAAGAGATTGGACTACTAAAACATACTAAAAAAGATAGCACTATAAGGCATAGAACAATAATCTATTCCAACTAATCATGGTATGAATGAAGAAGAAATTAAAACATAGAATGCTATTACTTTGCACCACATATATATACATTCTCCATTCACCAGTTTGTGAGCCCATCCCAATTCACATAAACTAAAAGGGACCCATGAGCACATCTTCCTCTCCTCAAACAATACAAGACAAAATTAAAATGTAGAAATGAATAATTCACGTTTTTAATAATCCAACACAATCATGGGCATACCTTTCGAAGAATTTTTCTTTGGTGTAATGCATACATGACATGCTCGTTGAAGCCATTATCATGAATACCAGTGACGGGAGGAATAGAAGTTTGGCTAGCCACGTCAAATACATTCAAGGTTTCCTCATAGCCATAATGTTGCAAGTAGGAACGGACAATTCTGATACAACCAAAATAGTTTATAAAATTTTAGCAGCAGTTTATTCACTTGTATACATAAATCATCTACATAAATATACAAACCAACTTTCTAACATCAACACAACCAAAAATGATAAGGTTTTGCAGGGATTAGAAAAAACAAGCAGATAGAACTAGACATATCAAACAAACAAAACAGAACGCTTGGACATATTTTGAAATTCATAAAGAGATCCTTGAACCTATTGACAAACAAAATGGTCCTCCAACTGTCAAAGAATCAAAATCCAACCAGTTGGAATCCTTTAGAGTAATCTCCCCTGTCTCAACATCATCATTAAATGCATTTGAGTAGCAGAAAGAGGGCAAAGTAGGTTGAAATACTTCATAGATGACATGTTCCAGTTCAATATCTAATATGGACCAGCTTAATGCAGTGGAAACAAAATCTAGTAAGATACGCACCCATAACTTGCTGTCTGTGGTATACTTATTTTTTCAATATGTGTTTGTTGATTTGACCTTTGAGCTGCCTCATATGCCTGTTCACCAATACAAACACAAAAGAAGAAAACAGCATTATATAGCAGCATAGAAATAACTATCTAATCAGTAGTGCTTGAAAATAAAACTTTTAACTTTATATGTTTAGTCAAAGCAACTTGGAGAAGTTATGAACAATATGGTACAACTGTGGTATGTTCCAGAGAGAACATTCTTATTCAGAAAAAGATAAAGTGTTAGAGAAATAAGAAGATAACTAGTGAATTACAAAGATTAAAAAAAAGTATGTTAACAAGATTCCAAAGCAAAAGATGAACTGGTTTCTTCCACTGGTCTGGTTCTGGATACTTCACATATGATTGAAGCTGTTTTTCAAGATAACGGGTCACCTATTTAGTTTGGACAAGTCAATGATACTTATAAATTACATATTGTTCTTATTTGAATTACTACTTGTACAATTTAGAATTCTTTAATTACACATTTTGAAGCATTTGAGTCTTTCATCACAAGGTATTGGGCAAGTCTAGGATAATCATATAGGCTTGATGAAGCTATTAGGCAAGTCTAGAATAATTAAATAAGCTTGATGAAGCTATAGGGCAAGTCGGATACTAAAATAGGACTTCTAAAGTAATGGAAAGGCATGAAAAAGTGGTACCAGCATAACATATGGGATTAGACTAGTTGTTCTACCTAATCGCCCAAAAAGCTTATTTGTGTCATTCGACATTTTACTTTACTCAATTCAACCTGGCCTAACATTAACGAATTTGGGATAAAAGGTCCATTGTTGACTTAAGTGATGCTATCGACTATACAAATTATGTAAGATAAAAAAGTACGGGTTAACTGTATTATGGATGATGCATCTGACAAATATTTCCATTTTGTGACCTTTGGATAATACAACTTACAAGCAGTATTTTATTTAGATGATACATGTTGAATAATCTTATCCCAACCTAATCTCATTATAGAGCTAACCAAACATTGTATTATGATAAATTGATATGATGATAACAACCATCCTATTGCATATATACATTGGTGAACGATTTGAGTTCTCAATGATTTAAAGCTACATCATGCAAAGAAAAAAAAGGAAATACAAAAACCAACTATACACATCAAACCAAAATGATTTCATGCAGGAAGTCTATTACTCTAACCACCCATGCGGCCAAGTTCATGAAAACTATAAGTATAATTATAATGTTGTTCAAACTTCAACCAGACGTAGACAATTCTAACAACCTTCCCAGCATCTCTGACTCCCCTTCAATTTTCACACCGTTAAATTTCTAGATTTATCAATTGCATGAAATTATCAATCAACGAATAAGGTACATGGGAAGAACTGAGGTTCCTTGTTACTTACTGCCTTAAAAATACAATTGGCATGAGATTAATTGTTTGTACAAACACACTTTAAACGAAATCGATATGTCTGGTACAAAACGAAAAATGAAAACTATGAGAGAATAAGTACATGCAAAAGATGAAATCTTTGAAAAAGAAAAACAAAATGCCACTAACTGGATAGTAAACATAAATTTCTATAAAAAGCACACACGTATGCATAATCCGTGTATTTGCACCATTTCATAAGCTAATTAAGAAAACTTTTCCGCGATGAGAAAGGACTTTTGTTAAATCTATTTTACTTATATATGGCATAGTCTGGTCATTCAATTATATTTTTCTAGTATCCAAAATTCTTAAATCTCACATTATGAGCATTATAGTGTGTATACTGTCAAGGTTAAAAGATAGAAAGAATTTGGTACATATGGGATTTCTAAGATTCTTAGAGTAATGGGAAAGCAACAAACAATTGAGCATAATACAAGAAGAATCAACAGGCAGACTAGAGTGGTGATTGTCAAGTTAAGAGAACCAAAAGGTTGCATCCAGTTTAATGATACAAACCACATGTGTTGGAAGAGTATATACTGTGTGTTTATCTGACTACAAACTCTGCACAGTATATTTACTTAAATGGTACTTCTGTTTAAAAGTATTCACTTAAACACAGTTTTGTACTTTTCGTCTTCTCTTTGTCATTGTTCCAATTTTAACCAGTCTACTCAAACTAGCTAAATGAATTTTGATATCAGATCAAAAGAAGTTTTCATAAGTCCTTAAAAGGTAGTGAACAGACCAACTATGTATATTTACCAGCCACAAAATACAGCAGAAAAATTATAAAGTGCAAAATAAAATATGTAAGTCAACTACACAATCTGAAAAACATGTCAACTGACTTCAAGTTACAGGGTGGATGGGTGCAGATGAGTCTTTCAAAAAGAAGAAACTGCTAGATGAACTTGTCATTGTAACCAAAGTAATACTTGGAAGGTTACAGATTTGAAGACTAGAATTCTACAAAAGTTGAAACTAAAAGAATATTGAATATCATCTGTTTACCTTGATATCGAAAAGAAATGGATCTTTACCGAAGTTCACACTCACCCTGCAGAAAAACAAACTGTTTTAACAAGATGGCAAAATCCCAACCACTTGTAGCTAAAGCTCAAAGAAATTTATGATAACCTAAATCTTGAGAAGAAAGCATATACTTACTCCTCATTTTGACTGTGAACAGCAATTGTAGGATACAAACGACCTTTCACATCTTTCTCTACTGATCCAACCACTTGACCATTTTTCCTGGCATCATCAACATAAACACATTCCTGTGTAACTTCTGAAAGAATGACCATCTTACGTGACAAAGAAAGCTAGAAAACGAACTTACGTGAAAAATAACTCCTGTGAAGCATAGTTAATACCAGCACCGACTATATCACCAGTGGTATAAGTTGGGCCAAAAGTCTCTCCTTTTCCATGTCCATGGTAAAGCAGTCCATCATCCCCATGATATCCGAAACTGTTTGCCTCCCACCTATAACATAGTACCAGAATTACTTTTGATGAATGAATAACGCTATCATGGCACTTCAAATAACCTCAAAGACCCGATCGTGAATTTTTTATTTCAAATGAGGATGCTCATTTCTGTATAACCTAAAAACCAAAGGCAATTAAGAGAAATATATGTGGAGGTTATAACAGTTATTCAACTAGATAAAGCAAATAACAACTCACCTCCATAAGAAATAATACTTTTAAAAATACATTGAATTCTAGGGCAGTGCCAGTTCATCTGCTGGTTGGAGCATGAGCTATATGCATAATTGCATACTAGGATTACCAGCCTTAGAAAATATGATAGGTCATGGAGGATGTGTGAGGACTACAGCCTTAAATAGAGCAACTACTGCAGATATTTATGCCCATTATGAATTCATGATGCAACTTGGTTTCCATAGTTCGACTTGGATCTTATATGCTGGATTTTGGTGCATGTTGGTAAAACTCCCAATATATATTCAAGCTAATACTTAAAGACAAAATTTAAAAGAATGGAATCGAGCCTCAAGGCATTTTCCCTTCGCCTCACGAGGCGTAAGCCTCGAGGCGAACCGAGGCGTAAACCCAAGGCGGAATTAAAAAATAAATATAAAATTATATATCTTATAAAAATAAAATACTAAAACATCACACAAAGTACTTTCCTAAGTAATTTCATCATCTAAACAAAATATAATCAATTTGATCCAAATATACAATCTCCATATCTCAAATAAAATTAGTTTCAATCTAAAATTGGCCTAATACAATAAACATATTCAAAAATAAATGTGATTTTTTTCCTTTTGAAGTCTGCATATTCAAGTCCCATCACCACTTTTTAAAAGTCAAAAGATTTTACAAACAGACCATCATTCACCTGCCCCTCTCTCTGTCTCTCTCTTAACCTTTATCTCTTCTCCATTAAAGACACCCCACCTTTTCTTATTACTCAAACTCAAACAGTTAACAGAGGGTTCAACGGAGGAAGAAAAACAAAAAAAGAAAGCAGAAGTGAACGGTTTTGGCCGGAAGTTGCAGAAATGGCTGGAGGTGAACGGTTCTGCGGAGAAAAAAAAAAAGAAAAAAAAACGCCTCATTTCCGCCTCACCGTTTCCGAACCGCCTCGTCCAAAGAGGCGTACGCCCCATCTGAACCCTATGAGGCGCCACCTCATATGCGTTTTCTCACCGCCTCGCCTCAAGGCGCGCCTTGAGGCGTACGCCTCGAAACGTTTTTTTAAACCATGCTTAAAGATATGTTATATTAATAAGATTTTTAGAGCTCCCTTATAGAATTCCTACTAGAGCCTGTTAAAGTCTACTAGCTTAGAGTCCATTGTGTTACACCTACTTGAAACAATCTTATGTTTTCTCAATCTGCATTGTCTCTCTTAAATCTATCTCATTCTATAAATAATGGATATCTGAGTAAACAACTACCGATTTTTAAGAAGTAATAAAATTAACATACATGATTCATGATTTTCTATGTCATGTATGGCTGGGCAATCCCCTAGGCGTATTTGGACTTACAAATATGCCAATTTCTTGAAAACATTCACCTTAAATGGAGTAATATTCTAACCTTTTTAGTTGAGTAAAAACACTATTCCAAAGCAAACAATATAATCAACAGCTAGGTTATACAAATAAAGACAATTCACAGAACCAATATCATGTTATAAACGAAACTTTTGTAGTTCCATTCTTAGAACCTAAAACTGCTGCAACCTTCCCCTCATCTCGTTTTCTATCCAATTTCTCCTTGGAAATTCACTTGGAAATCAAGAGTCACATGATACAATTCTGACCCAACTGACTTCCAACACAACGTAAGAACTATTATCAAAGTAATGACTACACTCTAAAGTTGAATAATAACATAACCTACAGATTTCAATGCATCAATATAAATTCAATAATAATGTCCAGTCCGAATAATAAACCAATAATAATCCATAACTGCATACATACCCAGGTTGCCTGCGCATATTGAAACCCTCGGTGGTGAATCCAATGGCAACATTACCTTTAGCCCCAGCATTCTTCACATACATCTCAAAGTAATAATACAAACACTTGACAGGTGCAGGACAATTCGCCTGAACAACCCCCACATCATGCCCATGTAAATTCACAGTCGGATACTGAACCGATAGCTTATCCGGCAACACAATCGAGAACCCCCCGGAACTGTTCAAAGTATCGAGTTCCGTAGGCACAGGCTCCTCCTCTTCCCCCAGATCTTTGTCTTCGTTGTCCAAATTCGCCATTTCAACGTGTGAAGCAGCGGCCCTCTTGGACTCCGATCTCCATAAGTTCAAGAAATAGGAGCCCACGAGGTCCTGTGGTTGATGCGTGTGTTCGGAATCGTCCACCATTTTGAAGAATCGGTGGGTAAAAAGTAAAACCCTAATGAAAGAGATGGAGTTTGGAACCCTAATGAAAGTGGATGGTGTTGCAGTGGATGAAACGCAAATGGAACGATACGATTGATGTAACAACGATGGTTGTCAGTCGCTATTTGGGCATACACGATTGGATCATCTCTCTCATACCTTCGATTTCATTCAAGATATTGTTCTAACCTTCTAATCGGTCATATGGTGTTACAGAGCATTTTATATAAGAATTCTTATTTATTCTTGTTTTTTCAATTAATATAATATTTTTAATAACTTTATTAACAAATGTTTAAAATCACTCACTTTAAAATATATTAATATAATTAATATAATTATAGGGATTGAATATATTTTCTTTTTTAATTTACTTATAATTATTTTAAAATCTAGTGAACACATGTGTATGAATATAATAAACCTACTATACATTAAATGTGAATAAACCAATATAGAAACCGAAGGACCTAAGTTGGATTTGTTACTCGACCTTGATCCAATCCAGGTATACAGGAAGGATTGGACGTGGGTGACCACGCTGACATCAGGACGATGAAGGAAGTCCTACATTAAGGGGGAAACGTGGGGCTATGATCAACAACGTTTCAAGGGGGTTTCTCCCATATAAAAACAACTAGTTAGGAAACCCGCGCGATGCGGCGGCGACGATAACAATTATTGTACTGACATGCTACATCTTTGTTTTACAAGTAATAAACCTTGCATATTGCGTTGGGTTAAATCATGAAAATGCTTGTGGATTTAAGTGAATACGACCGCGCACTTAGGTGATGATTAAAATTTTAGTTTTAAAACTGACATGCTAAACTGAGATGGACTTTTAATTATTTTAATATAAAAACGAAATCATAAACTACTTCTGATTTAGATAAAAACATTGTTACCGAGATGAATTCTTGAATCATGTGAACAAATTGTCAAAATATATCTTTCATTTACATTCAACCATTAAGACAAATGATACTTCATTTTTGCAACTAATGCATCCAAGTAAAAATGGTTTCATGTTTACACGTAGGAAAGTCAACATGTTAGTATATTATTAGCTACTGCCATAAGGTGGATAATATCTTTGATTTTACTTCTACCGGATCATTGATATCATATGTCAGCAAATTGAAGCACAATAGATAGGAAAAAAAATATTCAAAGTGTTTAAAGGAATGATCCTTCATACATCTCATGATCCATTTATAGCTCAGAGGCTCCTCAAATAAACAAATACCTTAAGTCTCCAATAACAGGTTGGAAAAGTTGGTTAAAATTATGGGCATCTGCAATATCAATATAGAAGCATATAAATACAAAATGATTGCAAATGAGATTTCATCATGTTAAGAAAGAATCCTTAAGCACATATGTATATCACTATTTAAAGTTATAATTTCTCGAAAAGTCAATAGACTATCTAATAATAAGTCCAAATGATAAAATAAAATATGATTCTATTGGTTTCATTCACTTTTAATATTTATAACAATTTAGCAATATAGTATATGCCTCATATAATATATATGTTTGAATAAATAAGCCTCTCAACATATAATAAAAACATGTTAGAAAACTCATATAAAATATACCTCATCATATTGGCTCAAGTAAGATTCTTCAACCATCTGCAAGTAAGCATCCTATGCATTTTTTAATGTGATCTGCAAAAACCATCCAGGTCAAGGATCTACACATATGTCTAAAAATTAGACATTCCTAACCATCCAAGTCAATAAAAAACATAGTTGAAACCCAAACTTTATAGACATTTATAGGTTTGACTTCTAATCATCTAGTCTTTTTCTTAACTTCATGAAGTAGGAGATGAAAAGGTCATTGGCAGATCCTTCACAACTCTATCCAAGAAACCAAAATCGGTGTGAAATTCTACTAACCTTTTATAGAAACTGAACGAATTCAAATTAATTACACTATGGAGATCTTGTTGCTGCTGCTGACTTTGACATTAAAATGGATGGTAAATGTATAAATCTTGCTAAACCATTATGTTATATTTGTAAGATAGTAAAGACTCAATGATATTATTGAACAGTTCGGTTACAATATATAGAGATAACATCCAACCCTAGAAATCTAACTGGGTCCGTAGGCTCATTCTAATCAAACTCTAGTAATATATTCTAATAATATCATCTAGGCTGTTGTTGACCCATAATCTTCTTTTTTTCTGGTCTAAGTAAAAACCATATAAATTTTAATGTTAGTAACTTTCTTTTTATTTGTGTTAAGCCTCAAAATCCCCAATGATAACTTTGGTGATAATATGTTTAGATAATAAATCCTAAACAACTATTAATCACAGCTTCAATTTTTTAATCCTTTGTTATTATTAAACTCTAATTCTGATTTTTTGGTTTCTCTTCGAGTAGCTTCATAGTTTTAAAATTTAAGTTGGGCATGATGAACTTGTAATTTTCTATAAACAAAGTACATTAATCACATAAAAAGTGATGAGCCCTAATCGTATTCATATCATTATACACTCAAATAATGGACTAAGAAGATGAGTAAGGTTGTTGCACACCTTTTTATCTTGAAATTGAGTAGAAAGAGTGAAAGGGATATTATCCCACTCTGCCATTGAGTAGCGGTTTACTCTACTGCTTACAAGAAACCCTTATAAAAGCAACACAAATTGAAAACCCAGTTGAGAATATCATGAAATTGGAATTCAAATCAACATGAACTTAAACCCAATTGAGAACATCAATTAAAAGAGTTATTACCTCCACGATCAAGAAGAACAAAAAGGGGAAGTGTTAGAACCCTTGAAAGATTAACATTTAGTCTTTTACTATCTATTTTATATTTTGTACTAGTATAGGGACTAGTTTTGTAAATTGTTAGTTCCTTAGTTTCTAGTATAAATAGCTTAGACTAGAGAGAGAGGAGTGAGTTTTTTTGTTAACTGTTTTCTTACTCTTGTAATTGTCTTTGCTAAATCAATGAACTGTGAATTTTGTTGATATTGCTTGATTTGATTACAATTGTTTGTGTTTCTTTTTGAATTGTTTATATAAATCATTACAGATTGAATCAATTGATCCTATCAATTGGTATCAGAGTTTTTGGTTGAGTATTTTTGAAGTTCTGTCGAACATAGAAACTTCAAAAATCCACTGAAATCTGTAATTGATTGACAATTCAA